>JANIJG010022452.1:77292-109181 GCA_024611175.1 Megaceryle torquata
AAAAGAGTAACAAAAAAAAGGGGGAAAAAAAAAAAAAGAAAGAAAAGAAAAAGGAAAAAAAAAAAAGGTGAAACAAAGCTCTTTCAAGGCTCTGGTATATTACTGTGAGTTTTCTTCAGATTGAATAATATGTATAGTACTGAGCATAACTAACCATACCTTTCAATTCTCTGTTTTGAAATTACTAAATTAGTGGTGAGAATGTTGAGTGCCCAAGTACATAATGGGTATTCCTTGAGGGCCCATTCTAGCAAAACACTTAAGCACACACAATATTAAATATGCAAAAAGAAAAAGAAAGTAGTAGTCAGATAAATAAAAGTTAATGTGCCTGGAATGTACATACAGCAAGAATGAAGACACACTGTGTGCTTCACAGAACTCTTAGCTTGCTAATTTACGCACATTTTGTAAGAACAACTAGAAATTAATTTGGAAAATCAATATTCGAAGGGAAGCTTTTACAAGAAAGAGAATGGAAAAAAAAAAAAAGAAGAATTAGTTTCCTATCCTGTCATTACTATGATATCAAAAAGAACATTTTTCCCTTTTTGATCAGATTCCTAATGATTTTTTGCAGTGAGTCGATCTGTTTCTTCATTTTCTCCTGATTCAGAGCACAATTCATCACAAAAAATTATTTGTTGTGAAAATAATTGTCTTCAGAAGTAGTCTGAAGTAGGAAAAGATCATATTTTCAGGAGAAACAGCTATCAAAGTTAGTAATTCAGAGAAGGTTCTGAGATACTTGCCTGTAGCATTAAGCACCCAAACACCTTGACACTTCTGGTGATGATTTATTTTGGAAAATAGTACAATTTGAAAGTGGAGGCTAAATTACATACCTTAAACCCGAATGTATTCAGTAGGATGACTGTTTTGTTTCCCACTCAGTACTATGAAATGTGTCAGTATCTTTGCACGAGCACGGCTTCCTTATCTTTTTCCAAGCTTCCGCAAGACAGCAGCTGAACAGTTGTTTTATTTAATGAAGTGTTTGGGTTCTATGGACATGTGACCCTGTTCGTAGATAATTTGATTGTACATTTTTGCCATGTAATTATCTGCACAGAAGTTAGAAAGTCCTAAAATATTAGGAAGTGAGTAATAGACTTTAAGTGACAAATGAGTCGTGCAGATTCTATTAACAACTTGGGTGATATCCTTATCAAATTCTTCTTTTCTGAATCATCTGGTTAAATAATTGTCATTATTGTTCCCTACAAAAGACAAGGTATTGCTCAGAAAACCCACTGTGGACAGAGCTGATATATAGACTTTTAAGTATTAACAGGTTTTGGGTTCTTTTCTTCTGTTTGAAATTATCTGTTGAGGGGGTTTTCCCTGCTTGTCAGTCTCACTTTAATTCTTCAGTGTATTTGGGGGAAAAAAAAAAAAGTCTGCATTACTGCATGGAATTAAGATGTAACTGTAAAATAGGTATATTTTTTCTGACTCTCCCTTTCCCATTGCCTCCTGAGTGATTAACTTCTGTTTATTTCTAATTAGAAAAGCCACATCAGACTAAGCCACAAAGCATGTCAAAGAGTATGCAAATAATGCAGAGTACTTGAAAACCTAGGGCACTTTGCCTTTAAATGCCCTGCGTGGTTTATTAAACTATAATTGCACTCTCTGAAATGTCGTATTGCAATTATATCCTGGGTTATTAATTAAAAGAAAAGAAACTATAAATGGTAAAAGATAATTTTGCCTGTGAAAAGCTTTATTGAGATTTTAGAGAAGGGCATTCAGGCAAGAAGTCATTTGTGAGAAAAGCTCCCACTGAAAGAAAATTAGATGTTTTGATCACCTTCTGGGGAAGTGAACTTGCATCAGTTCTCAGCAGGCTGGGAACTGTAGCTAAAAGACAGTGAATCACAAAGGAAGAATTGTAGGTGACAATGACCAGATACTTAGGCAAATTCATTAACACCAACCTATATAAGAAAGGTCTCACTTTCTGTAGTCATATCTTTTTGGAAAAAAACCAAAATAAACAAACAAACAACAAAACCCAGTTTGTTTTTTTAAAAATATATTTACTTATTAGAGTTACCAAAAATAGATGCAGGTGATGACACTTATACAGCTATCACCAGCATTGCCATCACCTCTAATAGAAGTGACGGTCATGGTCACTGTTTAGGAAATGGCACTTCAAAAGAGTAAATGTTTATGCACGTGATAGAAGCATTTGTGGGTTCTTCTTTTCTGTGAAAGCATTGCTTCTGCACAAATGTCCCTACCTCACTGCTTTGCATCTGATGTCAGAAAATAAATCTGGCAAGGTACAGTATGTGTTTTTGTTGATATTCTTAGTCAGACCATAAATAGTTTTTTACATCTCTATATAAATATGGGAATATTTATTTTTCTTCATCAAAAGAATCCTACGGTTAGCTGACTTTTGAAGAGGGGGAACAACATTTGTCAGAGTATTTGGTAGGTTTGTCTCCAAAACCACTTTTTTATGTGTTTCTGCATACTAGCAGTAGGTCAGGCTGTGTGCAGTGCTTCTGAAAAGATGATACCGCAGTAGCTGTTTTTTTCTCTGAGCATTGTTCTGCCAGTACAAGTCATAAGGTTACTAATGTTGGAAGATTGTTCAAGTTACATTTTTTCAGCATATGTCTTTCATTTAATTCCAGAACGACAGAGGAAGATGGGCCAAGAGGTACTGGCAAAAGAGGCACCAAAACTAGCTTTTAAAAGTCAGCTTTTTTGCTAGTCTTGAGGTGTAAAAAATTCTTATGATCAAAAGGGCTGCTGGAATGAATGGAAGAATGTACAAGTAATAAATAAACTGTCCCTTAGACTGCACAGAAAGACAGCTTTTTATGTTAAAAAGTGTATACCTCCTATCTTTTTCTTTCATCTCTTGAGAATAAGTTTCTGGGTTGGTTATTTTGTGGAATACTAATCAGAATATGCTTTTTGTTATACTGTCTTTTAATTGTGAGAGCAAGAGGTGAAGAAAAAAAAAACATTCTTAGAGGAGTTTTATACATCTCAATGAATAAAAAAAAAAAGCAAATCCTCTCCTCCTGTTAGGAAAAAGCCCCTACCTAAAGCCCCACCACGTAATTAGAGGCACAAAACTTCTAATTCACCTTTATATAGTCTCTTTTGGAATGTGTCTGGCACAAAATGCTTTTAGGATAGTAAGAAGGTTTCACTGAATCTGGTGTCCCAGTCTGAGAGTTGCTGGAGGAGAGGAGTACTTCTTGGAGACGTGCCAGTGTTGAACCATTTCCTCTCATAGGAAAAATGGAACACGTATTAATTTTTTCCACAAAGCAAATAACTGAAAAAAAAAATAACCAGTCTGAACTGCCAGAAAATGAAGTACATCCTGGAATGAATCAGGAGCTCATCACTTCATTGTAACCAATGGTCTTTGGCAAGCTCACAGATGTAAAATAGTGAAACAGCTCTATCAGTATAGGACCTTCTGTTCTTTCTCTCATAGAGGCTGTATTTCACCTTCCATTTCTTCAATTACTTGTATAAGAGATACATTGACATAGGAGCTCTTGGAAGTATTTGAGAATAGCTGAGAAATTTGTTCCAAAAGTCGAATGCTTATTTAAAAAAAAAAACAACTGTAATCATCTAACTGTTCAAAACCTCAGTGATGGAAAGGCAACATTATGCCTATCAGCTACAGGCTATAAAGAATTTATAGTGTGATGTTTGATACCATTTACTTTTAAGGGAGAGGACACTTTTAATCAAATCAAGAATTCTTAAACATAAATGCTTTCTTGCTACTAGGTATTACAGCTATTTCATTAAAGCATGCCTAAAATATCGATATAATTGTAAAGTTTGAATCAAGTTCTTTGGAGAAGGACCTTGGAATCCTGGTGGATAACAAGTTGAGCCAGCAGTGTGCTCTTGTGGCCAAAAGGGCCAATGGTATCCTGGGGTGCATTAAGAAGAGTGTGACCAGCAGATTGAGGGAGATTTTCCTCTCTCTCTACTCTGCCCTTGTGAGGCCACATTTGGAGTACTGTGTCCAGTTCTGGGCTCCCCAGTTCAAGAGAGACAGGGAAATACTGGAGAGTGTCCAACAGAGAGCTACAAGGATGATTAGAGGACTGGAACATCTCTCTTAGGAGGAAAGGCTGAGACAGCTGGTGACGTTTAGCCTGGAGAAGACTGAGAGGGGATCTTATCAATGCTTATAAATATCTAAAGGGAGGATGTTAAAGAGGATGGGGCCAGACTCTTCTCAGTGGTGCCCAGTGATGGAACAAGGGGCAGTGAGCACAAACTGGAACACAGAAAGTTCCATCTAAACATGAGGAAGAACTTCTTCACTGTGAGGGTGACAGAGCATTGGAATAGGCTGTGAAGAGAGGTGGTTGAATATCCTTCTCTGGGGATATTCAAATCCCACCTGGATGCGATCCTGTGCAAGCTGCTCTAGGTGAACCTGCTTTAGCAGAAGGGTTGGACTAGATGATCTGCAGAGGTCCCTTCCAACCTCTGCCACTCTGAGATTCTGTGATTATTTTAACAGTATAATCTGGACTCATTAGCAGCTCATTAGTAGGGTCAGAATTTGAAAATCTCAAAAAGTTTAATCTGTTGATTGCTGTGAACCTACATGACCATTATTGTGAGGTTCTGAACCAAAGCAGATATTTAAATAACTGTTTAATTGAAGAGTATTAAGACAGCACTGAAGAGACTCTGCCATTAAGTTGTAATAAAAGTGAAGTCATAGTACTATAAAAGACTCACATGGTGTCTTTTAAACTACTTTTAAATCCTTATAAAACATTTCTAAGTTTTAGAAGTTTTTCAACTCTGTCAATAAAGGGGTAAGGAAGAATTGGCTTTTCTACACTGTAAGGCTGCACCGAACTTAAGCACAAGCAGCTATGGATTGAATGGGTGAGAATGGGAATTACTGCATCTGAATTTCCAGAGTTAATGTGCTCAGTTCTGGACAACTGTACAGTTTATACCCTAGATTTCTGAGGAGATTTGCAAATAAGATTGGCAGTTTGGAATTACTAATTTTGAAAGAATCTACAATGACAGGAATAATATTGAAGCATAGCAAATTATTTTTAGAGCTGAATGACAAAAACTATTTACAAAACTGAGGAAGATAGGATTTAGTATGTGAAATATTAGGAAGTAGATGAGCTGGCTAACAGGACATGACAGCGGATTGTATTGAAAAAGAAAGTACTGGCTTGAGGGGGAAAAAGCAGTGGAATTTCCCAAAGATTAAGAAGTTAATGGAGTTAGAGATATTTTCATTAATAATACTGTAGCAAGTTGCAGAGCACCGCTGTTGCAGTTGACACAAATTTAGGAGGGACTGTCAACAGAGAAAGAGGTTTGAGATAGTGGGATGGAAAGAACCAGATGAACTTGAAGATTATAGCAAAAGAAATGTAAGGAAATCCAGTTTTAGAAAATGCAGCATCATTCCCATAGATTACATGTAGACTGCTAAATAAAATGGAGAATAGGTTGTGAGCATGGACAGAGACTACAGATTGTACTGCATAATTTTTAGAGAACCCTAACTTTTAGCATGCTCCTTGATGTGATTTTAGGCCATGCTAACTGGCCCTTTTCAAGACAGTGGTCAGCTGTGGCTGGGGGAACCACCATTCCTGACAGACAGTTTAGACAGATGAGCATTGGCAACACTCGCAGGCTTTGCACTTTCAAATTTTCCCATATGCTTTCATACCATTCCCTTGTCCATTTTGTGGCATAAAAATACTATAGTGGTGGGCTACGGCATGAGGGTCTCATTATTTCAGGTGCTTTGAGCAGGAAAAACCCTGCAGACAATAGTAATAATACTAAGAGTAACAATTATTGTCACTATCATCATTACATACTTGGGCCAAAGAGGTACAAAATATGTTCAGTCTTAGTCTGTAATGCTGTGTAGCATGTACGTGGCTTTAGGGACAGAGAAGTCCTGGGACTCACTTTCTTTAGCCTTATAGGCTACCATTTTCTGCACTGAAGTGCCCCCTTCAATTGCAAATTAACAAGTGGAAAAAAAAAAAAAAGACCTGCTAGGACCCCATGTACCAGAGGTACTTGCATTCTGAGTCCGTAAGTCAGGCTGTGATATTAGCCAGTGGGAAACGGTGCATTTTAGTAGAGGCAGGAGAGCATTCATGACATGGTACAGGACAGTAGAGACCTCACCTAACAGTTTGGTTTAGCCATGTTCATGGAAAATGAATTTGAACTGGAACAGCTGGAGCTGTAAAAAAATGGAAAGCTTGCCATGTGAAGGGGACAAAAGGGGTGTGGCTTGTTAATGAAGTATAATTAAGGCTGAGGAATGGGACTGCTCCTCCAGGGGCAGACACCAGAGAAAGAAGTGCAGCGCTAAAGGGCAGTGGTAGCACAAGAGCACAATGAATGTAACTGTCCCTGAATATATTTGGCTTGGGAGAAGATTTCTCATCACGAGACAGATGTAGGGTTTTGGAACAACCTGCCAAGGGCAGAGGAGGGAGAAAAAATACTGATTAGTGACCTGTGAAAGGACCAGTGATCAGCACAAAAGTTTAAAAAATGGAATAGCTTGCACTCCCTGGGCTGTCCTTTCCAGGTTTATCTTCTTATTTTCACCTAGCTAAAGGAGCAAAACTATTTGGCCATTCAAAGAAAAATAAGCTTGAACATCAAACACATTCAGGACAATATCATCTTTAGTTTTCTCGGGTTAAGCTGTACTAGGAAGAAGCTGCAAACTGTTCCTCTACTGCTACAAAATAGAAACTCTCTGTACATCAGCTTAAACAAATCATGTGAAAACAATGTAAAGAACCTTTTGTATATATTACTTAATAATTAAATCTTTGTGATTTAAAAGTCAAGTGTTAGTGACCTGAGATACCTTCTATAAAATGTCAGTGTTTTCCCCCTTTTATTGCCAACCTTTTTCAAAGTTGAAATGTATTTTTGAAATCAAGCTAGGATTATATGTTTTCATACCATTGGGAGCCAGTAATATCCCCAAGGACTCATGTTTTTTTTATTTTAACTTGGATATAGCATAAGCTTATATTCCTACAGAAAAATACAAATTCTCTGTGTGCTAACAGTGAAATTAATCCTCTGTGATCTTAATTACAACTACAAAATGGTAATGCTTCCCTAGGCTGCCTGAGATCTATGATATAAATTGTCTACAATTTTCCAGTTTATTTTTTCATAAAGGTTGATTAATATTTTACATATTTTTAATTAGAATGTTCTTTTAAGAGAGACTGTTTGAAACATAAGAATATTTAATGCTGTATTTTCCCCCTTACCTTTTAATTTAACTTTACAGTAGTTCTAGGGATTATGATTTCTGAAATTCATAGGTATCAAAAGAGTAAGATTAGATTAGACAAAGTTTACCAAATAACAGTGTTTTGTAACTTTTATAGTGAGAGAAGACTTGACACCACAATTAATTTGGCAGTCTTGTTTTGGGTACTGTTACCTTTTGCAGCTCTTGGGGGCATTATTTGGAGAAAGGGAGAATTTAGGAATGCTTGCTTTTAGAGAACTTGTGACCAGTTACGGTTTCATTTTCCTGTACAATGATCTGATGGTAACTGGGCAAATTGTAGGAGGTTGGTCACAGAGCAAAAATTTATTGTTCCTCAGGAAAAAAAAAAAGTGTTTAAAAAGTTTATTTTATTGAGAGACACTTAAGAGTTTACAGGGTAGTGTTTGGGGCTATACATGTAATGTTACCAGTGGTGGAAGAGTTGATTCATCAGGGACTTTGGGCATCTACCAACCTGAGCTGTTATTTTTAGGATATCCTGCTCTAATCTCAGTTGTTCATGCCAGCCTAGTCTTGTTGAAATTTCTGTTTGTGCTATATTAAAAATACCCGTTTCAAGCAGCATTACTGGGAGAGGAGGAAGGCTAATTTAAATGTATCATACAATTGTCTTTATATATTGGCATTCCAAACATTATGTGTGTCTAATAACTTTTCCTCTGCATAAAGAAGCTCAATATATGCAAATGTATGAGGCAGCATCCGTTGTTCGGCTGCTTTTGTGCCTGAGGGCATTTAATGAAGTGTCGGTGATTACAGGTGCTTTTGTTTCCAACAGCACTTCCCCTAAAATAGCAACAATCGCTAGTAAGAGGAAAACAAAGCATTGCCAGTATCACCAGCATAAATGAACAGAAGGGTCCTCGAGGGCCCATCTAGCAAAGGTAACTGGTAGGGAGATGGTCTCCTCTTGGCATATTAAATGTGTCTTATTGGGATTTTTTTGTACAAGAGGATTATGCCTCTTGGAAACCTAGTGGGAGTGACACCACAGCGTAATGGGGCCAGCTTCTGTGCCTCCACTTGAAGCATCTCAACACAGTTGTGAGAGATTCAGAGAATTCTAACCATTCTAATCCTCTCCGAGGAGCCAGGGAAATTCAGAGATTCTAACCATTGGCGTACAATCCCCACTGTGCAAAGAAGCTGGAGAAAAGCTAATATATATTATAAATAAACTAAAAGGCTCTGTTAGGAAAATGTTACGGTGCTGTTATGAACACTGGGGTTTAGGCATTCTCTCTCCCTCTGCTTGCTAAGGGCTCTCTGGCTGAGGCTGGTTGTTGGAAGGCATTTTGTTCTGAACGTTGCCTTGAGATACCTATTGCCACATCAGCCTCTGCAGATCTGCACAGGAGCCGTCTCACCCTGCCTTCTGCTTTTGACTACTGTACTTTGGCCTTGGGTGCTGTGATAGCTGTTGATTCCCCAACTAAGCATAGATGCAGGCACGGAAGAATAAATAAAAACCCCATCCTTAAAGAAAGATGAATGTTCACACAAAATTAAGATGTTAATACTTAATTACATAAGCTAACCCTTATGTTAATGTTATTAACTTATGTATTAGAATTTGAGATTGCAAAATACAGAAGAATCAATTTTGTATCTTCCTATTCTTTTTGATTAATTTGAAATGTTTTTCTCTCTTCTACCTCATGTTACATATTGTTAGGACACTTGCAGGACATCACAGGTGGGAACCAGTCTTAATACAGACTCTTTCTCCTAAGCTTTTTCTGCTGAGCAGAGCCCTAATATGAAGGTGCAGGTTTTGTTACGTCCCCAAACCCACCTAGGGTGCCAAGGATGCTGTTGCATTCTCTTCCCTCCATGGCTCTTCTGCAGAAGAGGAAGAGAGTTGTTCAGAATTTCCTTAACAATATACCTGAAGGACTACTGAATGGAATGTCTAGCTTGTAGAAGCAGAAACCAGGATATGGTATCAAGTTGTAAGCCCACATCCAGGCAGGGAGAAGAATGTGCAACTAGGTCCCAGCATTTTAGCAGTGCCCTACAGCAGTGTTAGTCTGTTCTAAGGTAAACCCTTCCATCTGATTCCCAGGCAGTAGTAGCCCATAGCTCAGGTGGTTCATGCTCCAAGAGCTACATTTGCTGTACAAATGTAGACTAATAATGATTCTTTAAGGAAGCATGCATTTAAGTGAGAAAAATGCACCTAACTCATTACTAGCTGTTGAATGAAACTAGGCTTAATGACAGCCATTCTGAAGAGTGTGTTTGGAAGAAATATTTTGGAAAAACACTTTTTTTTATTATTTTTAGCTGCATTTTGTTTGTTAGTGTTGCAACTGTAAAATAGGAAATAGGAATTAAACGAGTATGTTCGTCTTGACATGAATCAAAATATTATGGGCTTACTTTAAATAATTTTGAGTAGATTTTTAGATTGTTATTTTTAATTAAGATTTACTGACCTTGATAAGAAAAAGGGTTGATGTGAAAGTATAGGAAAAAAATTATTAATAGATTTCACAGATGGAAATGATACAGACTTGCACACTGGGAAATGAATGATTGTATAATGCAAAAATCTAAATAGCAGAGAGTAAAAGAAATTGAGTGCCCCGCAATGTTTCAGTGTGCCAGGCTACTGTGAACTAAAATGTATGATAGCTCCAAAATCAATAGGAAAATCCATTTTAGGGAAACAAAGGATGAAAAAAAAAAAAAAGGGAAAATGTGTTGGTTCCCCCATAGACTATTTAAAAAGCCATTTTCAATTTATAGCGATGCATCAAAAGAAAGATAACATCATTTTCTATAGTGATGTTCTTCTAAGGCAGAGCACATGAAGGCTTTCTACAATGAAACAGATGAAACATCAGATGCAATTCACTTGCATCTAACTCCTTAATTTTGCATAGCAGTGAATGCCATTAGCAAATCTGATCTTTCTTTTATGATAGAGCGTGTCAGGTCCTTTGTCTCATACTGGTGTCTGTATGGAGACCAATTAATTTCATACTAGTTTTTACCGAGGTTCTCACTGAACCAGTTTTTACTATAATGCATATGACTTCCCAGAGAAAAATAATGTCACATGGTTTTCAGCAGCAGCCTAATTCAACAGACTATAATAAGTAATCCGGGTCCCAGTTGTCAAAGACTGATCCAAAAAAAAGGAAAGTCTGCTGTATGGATACAGTCTTCTCCCAAAAGTGTAAAAGGTGGCAGCCAAAAAGTAGCTATGTAGAGACCTTGCAGTGTAAGGTAAGTGCAATACATGAAATTAATTTGGAGAAATGTTTATTTTGCCAATAACTGAGTAGCTATCAGGTTTTTAAACTGTTTTCAGGTTTCTAGATGACCTTTTGGCATACTGTTTCATTAGATATAAGTTTTACACATCTTCTACGTGCAGTTTTATACTGTATACCATTTTAAAATAAACCAAGGAAGATTCTATAAAAAAAAATACTATTAAATAAATACAAATAGTTCTAAACCATGTATGAGCTATGGGCAAATACACTATTTAAGAAGGCTTTTCAGTATTAGGTTAGTGGAACAGCTGTGGAGCACATACAGACTGTTTGCTTTGTAATTGAAATTTCCTGGGCATCTGAGAAGTCATATGACCCTCAAAGAAGAAAATTAGTGATTGCAATCATATCATATAGCTAATCAAGCCTTCTCCAGTGAGCCATATTTGAAAATTCTTCACATACACAGGAAGTTTCAATCGACTTCTAAATTTTTCTCACACATTTTCACAACAGTCCAATGTTGCATATTTGCTGATATTCCCTAATCTCATTAAACAAAGCATGGAAGGTGGATAGTTGGTAAGGGAGGAGAATAATGTCAGAGACTCGTGTGAGCAGAAGTTCAGCTGCTATGGCTGCTTTATAAGAACTCCTGTTCTGTTTGTTTCTCTGATGTGAGAATTGAGAAACCTCTGAGGTACAAAACCAACATCGCTTTTGAATGCCTGATGCCCAAGAGAAATTCACAGGCTTTGTTTTTTCCTCAGTTGATTTTTCATTTAATGAAAATCATGACAATGTGCTAGATGCCCCCAAATAATAATCTTACAAACAAATATGTTTATTTTTATAGGCAGCATTCATTATAAGACATTTTTGAGATACCTTAACTCCAACCTACAAAATCACAGTTTCTTCTATACCCACACTGTCAGTCATGTTGACACAGTAGATGAGTATTTTCTGCAGTTTCTGCCATAAAGAAGTGGTCTTATAAAATAATTTTAGACAAGGGAAAAAAACCAAGCCAAACAAAAAAAGTAATCCTGAATTATCCAAACTATGACAAGAGGTCTTTATCCTGATTGGTTCCAAGCAGTTATTTAATGAGATATTAAACATACACTTTCAATGTATGACAGCTTGCTTTCCCATTTAAATTCTCTCACTGGAGGAGGTGGGATTTTGTCTGTCTTTGCTGGCTGAGCTACAGGTAAAGACAGCAGCACAGAGCAAGACTGTTGTATCTGCAATAAAACACTGGCTTTGAGGCAAATTTGCTATGCCTAGTTCTATAAATTAACAGGGAATTGAGCTTGGGCTTTGAAATCTTGAATTCCTACATCCTAGCAGCAGTTCTCTTTATTGATTCTCACTGTCTAGCTTTGTACTGAGACAGTGGGAAGTGCAGTGTCAGACTAGATGATCATAATGTCCTTTTCTGGACTTAAAAATCTATGGGTAAAGAACTTCAACCTCTCTGTTCCCCAGTCTCTAAATTTTTAAATTGAAATAATTCTTGCACACATAGCTCAGTGGATATGTTAGGATTTTTTAGCGAGTGCAATGAAAATAGAGAGGCTTTTTGTTTGTTTGTTTTTGGGTTTGTTTTTTTTTTTTTAAATAGTAACATTCAAATACTGTTAAGATACTTTAAGCATTTACTGAACTCTCATCTGGCTATCTATCATTAGAGTTAATCTAATATGATTAACAATTATGTCGTGATATGCAATGCAGACATTTCAGTACACATTCACAAGGGATTGCTTCTGATTCATTTGTATGGTAATCCACAGTCATTTATTCTGCTTTGTGTCTGTTTGTATGGGCTGGTTATAGTCTATGTTAAGGTGTTTGCAAGCTGGACAGGCAGCTGGATTCATGCTCATTAAGCCTCAAATACTCTCTTTCTCCCCTGCTAGCAGTGTTCAATGTGCTGTGGTTTTGTGATTTGGAAGTACAGCACTGAGGGAACCGAGCTGAAACCACCAGTCTAATTTCACTTTGGTCTTTTTTCACTTGACTGATCAGAATGATTTTCAGTCACTCCAGCCAGGGCTGGAATCCCAGAGGTGAAAAGTCAGCGAATAATCCATTTAGCCACCAGGTCCTCCAGGTGGAGCTTAGCAAACTGTAACAATTATTGTATTCTCTTCTCTCTTATCATAGCATGGCCATTGCTAATGTTGTGTCAGGGATTCAATTTTAAACCATACTTTGCAGGGGGTGTAGAATTTGTTATAGAAATTCCCAACATGATGAATGTAGACACAAAAGGTTGCAATGCAAGAGGCATTTTTGGCACCAATTTAAAGATGAGCATCAGTGACTTTTAATGAAAAATTGACTTTCTTTATCCAGAATATTCTCCCCCAAAATTCATGCACAGAAGAAACAGAAAGGGGTATGACGTGGGATAAGTGTCCCCATTTCTCTCCAGCTGCTGCATAAGTTGTAAAGGACCCCTCACTTCAGTACTGTAAGAAACGTGGAATAGCAAAGGAATACCTATAGACTGACCCATTAGTTAAAAATGGTAATGTTTATTCATTTATTTGACCAGTAACACCTCATTTTGTTACACTGAAGTACTGTTTAACCACAGAAATTGCCTTTCATGCTTTATGGTTTGTTTAAGCCCACACACTTTCAGGTTGGAGATCTGAGAAGTCACTCGTATGAACAGGCAGGTTCAGTTACCAGCTTCCCTTTAACATCTTTAACATCTGAGAAGAAAATATCATGAAATTTTTTAGTTCACTACAAAATTGTGGAACCGGGAAAACTTTTTTTAAAAAAAAATAAATGCATTTCTTGAATGCCTCTTGTAGAATAAAATCCATATTTTGATAAATTAGGATAACTATTACATTAAATTAATATCCATACTTTTTAAATTACCTTGGCAAATCATGCATGTGTGTATATATATGACATATATTTTCTCATGTGTGTATTTTTAACTTGATGGTCTCTCTTTAAAACATGAAATGGTGAAAACAGATGGAAGATAAGGTCGTTATTACTTTTAAAGCAACCATTTTATAATCAATCTTATATTTTGTAAGGCCTTACTGCTAAGGACTACAGACACTGAAACTGAGGGAACTCATGAAGAGTTAAAAACACTCAGGAGTGATAGTTCTGAACAGTATTCCTTTGATTGTCATTTCTCCTGTTTGGGCTTCAGTTTTGGTCTCGTGTCCTTATATTCCTCTCACACCCAAGAAGAAAACATTTGAAGATCAATAGCCTTTCTGTTCCCAGGCAGGGAACAGGATTATGCCCTTAACTTGATACTGTTAACCATGCAGATACCTTCCTAGACATTATTCTTCCAGTTTATCTCAAGTGCTGCCATCTCTCAGGATTTGATGGCTCCATGGAATCACAAAAAAAAAAGCTTTTGGTAGATGCACAATTTATACTTTATCCATCTCTTTGAAAATTCAGCCTCCTAAAAAGTAACTGGAGAAAAAAACCAAACAACAAACACTTCAGTTTTCTGTTACTGACCTTTCATAGCTGCTGTGCAACCCTTATAATTTTAGCCTAGATTTTCACTAAATGATATATATAACATTTAGTACTATCACCAGTTCTTACACCTCAATTCCTTTGTACTTGGATCTACTTTTGTACGTGGGAACAAGATGGTATGCATGAATTTTCTGCACTCAGGATATCTGAAGTGTTTTCTCTTTGGGAACTGAAAAAAATGGGAAAATTATCAAATAGAAGGAAATATTTTTAAGAGAGTCTTTCACAATAAGAAAGCTGACAAAACATTCCTGAATTGAAGGTCCTTTGTTTATTACAAATCTTGAACAGTCTCTTGGCTGTTAGAAGTAAGATGAATTCAATTATTTTAAAAGTGACAAACTCTAATCAATATTCAATTATTGGTGTGTTAATTAGTATATGATGCCTTGTCTCTATTAGTAGCACAGGCAATTTGCTGCTGAACTTCTCCGTTTTGACTGCTCAGTCTCCAATTAAGAGTCAGTATCACTAAAGAAGCACAAGCAGTAAAATGGTTGCCTTCTTGGAGCTTTGGGTTAGCATATTTCAGTGGGATTATGTGGATAAAACACTTTAAAGAGCTTTTATTCATTAATTAAGCAAAGGCAATACTGCAAGAAATGTTACAATATCTGCCCGTGCTTGTTGGTAAAGGGCAAGTGCATTGTTTTGGAGTCGGCTGCAAAACATTCCTTGACTTCAGTGCAAAATCATTTGGATTATTCATGTGTGTTGCAGTTGGGATGGTCTTTCTGTGCAGCTTAGCGACATATAAAATTCATGTCTGGACTCCACTTTCAAACTATTAGGTGTCGTATATGCACTTAGGTATATTGAAGGCACATTTCAATTTAGGGATCAGAGTGGGGAAAACCAGCTGGAATTACTTCTTACAGTCCTAAAAGCCTAGAAATTTATATTCTATGAAATGGCTGAATTGTTGCTTGCAGAAGTAAGCTCATTTATTTAGGGCAATAGAACATTAATGCAAAATGAAATGGTCTGAGTTAAGGATTATTAGTAGAGAGACAAAGTTGAATGCAAGCTCATTTTAATCTGCGAGATGTCAGTAAGCACTGGAGCACTGCAGCACCGTGCTTGCAGTGAATCTACCTGTTCCTATAGAAGTTGGACTCCTGAAAAATTAAAGATCATAATGAATACTTTCCAAATATATTAGGGTGCATTGTGTTTTATTTTAGTGGGCAGCTGAAGAGATTTAGATGAATGGTGGTACTGTTGTAGTATTAATTGTGACACCTAAGGAAAAGAGTGTACAATGCTGGTATTTAGCTAACATCATGCCAATCCTTTACAGTCATTTACAACAATTTTCAGTTTCATTGAACCCAGCAATTCTGCAAAAAATTTTCGAGTACCATTCCTTTCCAACTCCAGTATAACATTGGCAGCTTTTCTTTACAATGGTTCCATGTGTCTTTATGTGATTTTATTTATTTATTTTTATTTTATTTTATTTTATTTTTACCCCGTGACTTTCCCGCTGGGCTACTAAATGCACGTTGAACTATGGCTTTGTTTTTTTCAAAATATTAAATATGAATTAGGACACATGCAGTTCAGCCTTACTAATTCCTCCTTGTTTTATGATAACTGCTTTTTTCCTTTTGTGTACAAGGGGGGGAAATGAATGTTGCAGGTTGAAAGGCACTGTGGGGAGAGGAGGGAGAATGGGTGCTTTTCCTAATCAGAAGCTGCTGATGTGTAACCCACTCCAGCTTCAGCATGTTTTCAGATACAGCCTTTTTCCTGACCGCTCTGTCTTACCACCTCTGTGCAGAGCTGAGGTTCTCAATATTCTTCCTACCTCCCTACGCTTTTCTCAGTGTGATTTAGCCGGGCAACACTTAATTAAACTCCATTTTCTCTCTTTACGCTTCAGGTATTATTATGCAGCTCCCTTCAAGAGGTAATTTGTAGGCTGTTTATCAAAACTGTGAATTTAATAATATTGAAGCCATGCTATTGTGCTGTCTCTGTAATAAGATCTATTGACATTTCTTACGGACAGACTTTTCTATCCCTGTGTTGTTCCTCTGCTGAATATTGTGGGCTTTCAAAATAAAAAACAAAACTACATCATCTGCATTACTTAGTCCATTACCCTCACCACCTTCATAGTTAGATATTTCTATCTAAAAAACAGAACTTCAGCATGGTTCTACTTAGATTGCAACAGGAAAACCATCCCATATTTTATCTAACAGTGTTACTTGAAGCACTCAACTAGTGTTTCAGATCTGAGGCATGAGGAGAAACAACAGCGGTGCCCTTTCAGACTGCTGGAGATACAGGCAGTCTCTGCTGTGGTTCCAGAGCAGCATTCATTATGTCATTCTAGAACTGGTGACCAGAGATTTTTGTTTCCAGAAGAAATTGTGTAAAATCTGTTAAAACGTTGGGGCTTTTCTAGGAGAGAGCATTCTGAATAAAAAACCAAAGAACAACAATGTAATTATTGCAAAGAAAGTAGATGCTTTCTTTGATGTAATGGAAAATTACTTGGTGATTTTTTTTCTACACAGTTTCCCAATAGTATGTAGTGTGATTACAGTGTTTATTCTTTCCTTAACTACAGTGTATAGCTCTGCTTTTTTGTAATTTGCTCTCCTTTCCATAATTCTTTCCACTGCATTCAGGAGGTCTGCTAAGACTGTGTACCTAAAATATCCCAAATGAAAATATTAAAATACGAGCATGGAAGGAAGTATGGAGAAGATGAATAGCAAGCAAAATTGCCGAGTCTAATTCCTGATTCTTTTTTTTCTTTTTTCAGTTTTTCTTTACTTTAAATTTCAGGAAAGTGGTAGGATGAGAAAAGGAGCATATTGTATACATTCTACAATCAACAATGACTTAGGTAATTTTAAATGTAAAGAATATGCGGTATATTCATGCATTAATGCTAATGTCTATGGCAGCATTGTGGCAGCCCTGTGGTATTTCTGAACGAAAAAAATTATTCTTGAATATTTAATCCAAAATTTTAATAGCTTTTTATTTTAAACTTGGAGATGTTTTGTTCCACTTTTATGTTTTAGGACTATTTTTAATACTTTTTCTTCTGGAAAAAGTGTGAATTAATTCTTTTCTTAGTATTAAGAACTAATGACTGATATTTCTGGCCCTCTATCTATATGGGCAACCCAATTCTTGAATTCTTTCTTCTTTGAATGAATGTCTGCAAAGATTCTATATTTGGTTAATGTGTGACATGTAAAGGAGACTAGATTTTTGAGTACTGCTGTAAATATTGTGGTCATGAATGCTAGTGGTGTTGGAAATTCCTGGCATGTGATTACCCTTTCATACCTAACAACTTGCTTTCTGTTGACAAAATACTTCCTCAGAGCAAATGCAGTTATGTGCTGGCTGCAGAATCGTTGATAAGGTAGTCCTAGCTTAGCATTTTCACAGAAGGTACAGTGTCTTAGAAAGATCTTCAAAAAACTTGTCTGTCCTCATCTGCACTATCCTGTAATCTCATCTGCTACCTTAGTGATTATAGGTGCTGGTATAATCACCTAGTCAAATCCAGAGGACTTTCTCATTAGTGGTCCTCTGTTCCTTTCTCTCTTCCCTTTTTTGTAATGATGCCTTCAGCTTTCTCAGGCTGTGAAAAGGAATGTACACTGGTTGTTGTGGAAGTGAACATCCAACAGGAGAAGACAAATCTAAATCCAGAGATGGTCTTGGTTGCTGGAGATTGCAGAACAGCTGCACACACTAGAGAAAATGTGTAGCCTGTTTTCAGCCACTTACCAGCATTGTCCAATGACTTCGGTTTCATGATCAGAGAAGCTGAGGTCATACGTCACCCTCCCCCAGGTCAGCGGTCCCAACACTAGTTAATGGAAGAAGGATCAAAATGGTCACTAGCTTTACCTGTGTTGGTTGCACTCTTCTCAGCTCAGTACCAACTGGTAGTAAAGTCTGTCACTTTCAAAGAGAATCTGACTTGTAGTTTTGAGGAAAAGTACAGATCTGATTTTCACTTCACTCAAAGTACAATGATACTATACTTTTTGCTTTTCTCCCTGAGTCTTGGATTCTCTACAGTCATTGTATTCAACACCTTGAGCTGTTGGAGTAGCAGAGACTGTGCTGAATTCTAGAGTTGCTGTCATGAGCAACATGTCAAATGCTGAGGGCATACTGAGATGTTCTTCAGTGCTGTATGTGATTTAGAGTTTCATTTGCATTGGGTTGAGTAAATACAGAAGAAGGAAGTCTAGGACTCTCAAATGGGACTTTTCCTGCCAGTTACCTAAGCAACAAAAGAGAAGCTGGAGGTATTTGATCGTCTCAGAAGAGGAAGTTATGCAAGGACAACATAATTAAAAGTAGTCCTGCAGCGGAGACTACAAAATACTTTAAGATGTTCCTAAAAGCTCCCTTGAATTAACAGTGTTAAATCAGTTTGTAGTAACCAGAGTCTTTTGAGCTGAGAAAGCAAATCAATTATGAGACTATTGTAGTGTTTGTGGTGAAGTATACATTCAGGAGAGAGAAGAACTTCAAAGAGAATTAGTCACCACCTTTCAGCTTTGTTAATTTGCTTAGTTGACTTGTAACTGTTTGTTCCTCAAATGTCTGTCTGTTCTCCTGTGAAAGTTCACATGAAGTGTGAGAGTACATCACAGTGAAGAAATGGTTGTTGACCACAACAAAAGAAAAAGTCATGCTTAGTGAGAGACCAAATATTTGGCCGCATGCACTGTCTCTTCTATGACAGAGCTTATTTATGTGAAGCAGAGTTGCATTCTCATTTTGTGATTGGGTTTTATTTCTCCTGTTCTTTGGTCTTCTGTAAATTGGGTCTTCGTAAGGAATAAAAAGGTAACTTCACACTTACCTGTACACTTAGCTTCTCTCTACTGGCTGCCCTTTTCAAGAGGCTTCTTCATTCATTGTGACAGATCCCTAGTCCCCTGGCTTTCAGGCCTGCCTGCTATGTTTTTCAGCATGCAGACACTATTGTGGATTCATCAGTTTTGAAGACAGTTGAACAATTAACTATTTCTGCTATAGGCACCGAATCCCATGTTTCTGAGAAGCCAGGAAAAACTTCAAGGTTGCTGTTGTCAAGGGCTGTTGTTCTTGACCTTAGGTTCATTATTCCAAGATCTGTGCACGTAAGCATGAATGTTTTCTTTGTCTCAAAGGATTATGATGCTTCTGGTGTTTTCTCCTCTGCAGCACCTCAGACACAGACTCCTGTGATTTCCATGGTTTGGTGTTAGCACCATTCATCTCTAGTCAGGCCACATAGCTCAGCACTGAACATATCATCACTGAAGCTGCTCAGCATGTTAGTTCAGCCTTGAAATTTGCACTACTAAACTACATGAAATATATGATATTCAGGTAGCTGGCAGCTCCAATTCCACTTAAAACAGCATGAGGTATAATTGGTACTCTGCAGATCCAGGCCCTCGGTGGATGATTTTGTCTGTTTCATCTGTCTCCTTGAAAAGAAGCCAGGGTGTTCTCTCCTGTCACTTCTCTATCACAGATCTCATAGAAGGAGGCAATACATTGAGCCATTTTCAGAAGGTGAAAAGAGGGACATTCTCCTTACAGCAAAAGATTATCTTTTCTCAGTGTCCTGTGTTCTTGAGGATCCCTAGAGGCCTTGGATGTCTGAGTCTCACTGGATTTGTGAATTTCTTTCAGAGGAAGTTCTATTAAGTAATCCTCTTGTTCCAAGGTCTGCCTCAGATGAACTGGAGTATATGGTTGTCTTTCATACCTCTATTTTTTCAGCATCAGTCACTAGAAGGTAAGGAGTACTTCAAGAAGACCTCTTTTAATAATAGTGCCCTTCCAAATTTATGAGGCTGTCCTCATCAGGTGCTTTCCACACTTAGTCTGCTCCCTAAGATATGGTTTAAGAACTTATCAAAGGTAAGTTGCAAGGATAAGTAACCATGGATAACTTGGGAGAGGTCTCCTGACTTTTTTAATAACATATAACAGCATGAGAAAGACTCATCCATTGACAAAGAGTGCTGTCAGCACAGGGAAGTCATTGGGCTCAATCTTACCTTCCCCAGAAAAAGGAGTAGAAAATACTGCTAGGTCACAGCCAAGGAAGAAATCTTGGATAGTAAAATTGAAGGAATGACCCACAGCAGGGACATGTGAAGTGTTAAGGTTCAGCTGACTGTGGAAAGCAGCTACTAAAGGAATGGTCTGTTTGCTCTCCTACCCCAACACCATGATCCCACTTTTCTGCTTTGCATTGGATCAAGTGATTTTTCTGACTAGAAGGTGAATTGATACATCTTGTTGATACACTAGAAAATTTTCCTTCTATTCTTCTGTGTTGGCAGAGTTAGTTTTCCACAGGATAAGCCAGATGAACTAACTCACCATGTAGCTGCATAATTCACTAAATCTGACACAAGGCAAAGACAAGAATCCTCAACAGGAGAATGCAGAGAAATGGAATTGTTTTGACTGTGAAATCTATCCAAAAGTGAGGTAGCCAGTGCTCAAGGTCTCAAACTTTAAATCTGACTTTCTCCTGGGGTCCTTTTAAAGAACTTGTAGTTGTAAAATAAATTATATTTATATTGTATGCAAATAACATGACACCTAAAGGAAAAAAACAACCCAAAACTATTTATTCATTTGACTGTGCAACACATTGTTATATAATGGATGTTTTTATACTTTGTATGTATTGATGGTGCTCACAAGGATGCATCTCTTTTCTTACTGGCTTGGATACCCTTTTTTTGTTCTGTTTTGGTTTTCATACTTGTCTCCTAGTCATGCATACACAGATCAGCTCTGTTTTGAAACAAATCTTATGAACTTACTTTTTTTACATGTGTCCATTAATATTTACCTGAACTCAGTTATGAAAAGAACCGTTGCTTTTCTGATGCAACTTACATAGTATCTTGTGGTGGTGCTAATTACTCAGAAATTAAAATATAAATTCATTACAAGGAAAGAGTCATTACAATTTTAGACTTCACTTTAGAAGATGAAAGCTCATCTTTCAATGTGCTGTAGCTGTTGTATGATCTTCTGAATCAAATGCTAGATTGCTGAAAATGAAATGAAATAAAGCAATTTGCTCTTTCTCACCAACATGAAATGAAATTAGGTGAGATGTCCCAACCTGTAAATATTCCTATGCTTGTCCTTTGAATAAAACAATGCAAACCAAAGCAAAACCCAAACACAAATTTTCTTCTGCTTGGCTTGTCCTGTGTTTTAAGGCTCAGTGCCTTGTAGCCATGTAGTGTGTTACAGCTTTTGTAAGATTTTTTTTTTACATGTGCTTATAAGATTTAGCAGCAGAAACATATATGCTTCCTCAATTATGTATAAGAAGGGAGATGAGAGGAAAGGTGGGTATTTGCCACAGATTAAGTATGCATTTTTAGAAACATTGGAAACAATTCATATTCTGAAAAGCCTGTAAACCCCCCAAATTTATCCTTAATTTTGATGTTTTCATATAGTAGAAACTGAAATATGGAAACTATTAAATGACAGTTGTAAACTCCTTACAGTAAGCGTAGCAAATTTTAACTCTCTGCCAGACCACAGGGGGAACTCTGGGAACGTTGTGTTTTCTCCCAGTTCAGTCGCAAGGAACTTTGCTCACGTTCTGAATTGGGAGTGAGAATTGTGTGGGCAGCAGCACCTTCCTCAAATCATTCTAAAAATATCTTCCGTTGTGTCTCTAGGAAATTATTCTCATCAGCCACATGGAAGAGCAGTTAAAATATAGCAGAACACTGCCCTCACGAGCTGTCCTTTTCCAAATTATGTCAGTAATGGTCAGTGCAGTAAAAGGAGTAACAAAAGTGAAAGCTCTTTTTCTTCTTGGAGTTTGGAAATCCGACAAGGACAGAGCGTGCTCTTGCCCATTAGTGTCATGTCATGTTCCACAAATGGAAGAAGACACACTCATATTCAAATACATTCTTTCTCTGTGGACACCAGAGGGTGTCCCCTTTTTGTTTTCTTTCTGTATCCCAAAATACTTTCTCTGTGGCTCACTCAATATTGCCTGCATACTAATATGCGTCCTACTTTATTTGCTCTCTATTGTGTCCTACTGAATTGTCTGTTGCTTTAATTATCTCTGCTCCCATGGGATGTCACAGAATGTGCTTCAGCAGAGTATGGTTCAAGAAGAGCTCACTCAGCCTTTCCTTTCTTGACTCTGATAGGAGAGCTGTATTTTTCCCGAGGGATTCCTGTGGCACCTTTCTTCTTTGGTGATGTAGCCAGCGTGTGAGTCATACAAGGAAGTTAAATTTTAGCATATGGTAAGGGCAGGTACAAATAAGTACAAGCAAGAAATGTAGGAATCATGTTGCAGTTTGCTAGAGATGTTTGGTTTAGATTTGGGAGAACTAAAAATTAGGGAAAAGACCCAAGAATGTGAAAGAAGGATCATATGTTCAGAGTGTTAAGAAAAATTACTAATGGAAGAAAGGAAGGACTTGGACCATGCAGATGCTGTATAAAATGAATGTGATAGGCACAGCAATTGCAACATAATGGTAGATGGGGGCAATAAAGGATTGCATAACAACGAAAAATAAGAAGAAAATTAAATAATATGGTCAGAATGGAGAAAGAATTCTAATAAGATAGATATGAAAAAAGAAAAATAAATTGAACATGCAGGAAATTAAACACATTTTTTCCACATTTTTGTAAAAATAGTTTAATGAACAGCTCAGCTATAATGGTTCTTAAGGAAAAAAAAAAGAAAGATTGTGGCAAGTTGAGTTGGAACATGTGGGATACATATAAAGACAATAAGAACAGTAGCAGTATCTTTAGGAGATGGGGAGCAGCTGTTCTGCATTGTCCAGTTTTATTTTCTATTCTGAACACATTGGTTTACCTGCCTGGTGATCAAGTTTCTACTTGATATTCTTATCCAAAGCTTCACTAACAACCCTTTGGTAGAAGGTCCCTTCAGAGCTTGCACTAATGACCAGAAAAAGTCAAGGCAGAGAAAGGGCAAAACATGGAAGCGGAACAGGATAATAGCAGACGCAATATGTCACTGTGTGCATGCACCACATGTCACTCTGTATTGTCCTTTACAGAAGGAAGCAAGTGAGGATGTGTTGTTTACTCCACACTTGGTTCTTTCCTTGTGATTGTAGATTAGATTGTATCAGCAGTCAAGTGTCTAGTTGTACTGAGAATTTATCTTTTGGCCAGTCTCTTAATTAAACCAAATATATTAATTAAGATCTGTACAGCATAAATGCATAAAGTTTTAGGTTTTTTAAAATCAAATTACTTGTTATTAAATGTTCTAAATTATTAGTCAAATACAGTAAGGCATTAAAACCACGTTTTACTGCTACGCAGTAAATCAGTGCACTGTAAAAACCTCACACAGTCTTCTACTGCTCTGATAACTCCTTCATGTCTGCTGCCAGCAGACACCCAACCCCAAATTTTCTAAGAACTCAACTTGCTGTAGCAGGATTAGGCAGGCTCAGCTGTGTTACCAGCTTCAAGACTGCCCTGTGCTATACGTAGGTAGCCATTGCATGGATGGTGAACAGCAGGCTCACTGCTTTAATAGCTGAATGTCCAGACATGGGAAGCTTCATGTCTTCTGTTTTTCTAGGTTTTGAAGGAAATTTATTGTCAGAAGTAGGCAAAGGTGTGGGCTTTTTTGGTCAGAATATAATTGTGGACAAATTCCTTTAATAGAGACGTTAAGCCTAGTGCTGTGGCAAAACATCCTGTTCATGCTGCTGCCCGATATTGCTACTAAAAAGAGATGGAAAACTGTATTCTGTGATGTATTTTTTTATCTTGATACTTAAATAACATTTATAAATTTATTTCAGTAACATTTTTAACTTCCATTGAAGTTAATTGCAAAAACCTCTTCAAATCTTGATAGCTTTCACTGTCTTATTTCTCAAATGTACCTTCAGTAGTTTAGCTTACGTGTTTTTAATTTATTTTTAATGCCTGTGGTACCTTTGTATAAAATGGTATAAATGTACAAATACTTCATGTATCTCTTCTTTAAATCTCAAATCCATTTCCAGTTATTCACAGTGACTCTTTTTTTCTTTTCTCTTGGCTGCTTGTCAGCATGAGAAGAACTTGTGTCAATTACTTCCCGGGGAGATCTGCCTGGGGCCATAGGATTCTGAGATGAGAATTCTTGTCTATTCAGTTCTCACTTAAAACCAGAAGGCTTGGGGGTTAACTGTGGGGTAGTACTTTTCTGGACAAAGCCTCTGCTATAACATATTTAAGAGGTGAAAAAACTGTTGGGCAGTTCCTCTTGTTTTGGGAACTCTTTTGTTCTGAGAGAAGAGTGGGTCAATAGGAAGACAACCATGTGGACAAAGGTGGGGAGACTCACCAGAGCAGCCATTCCCCCGTGGCCCATGGTGAGATGTCAGGTTGAGCTCTTGCAGTCCTTAGAGATAAATGGTGGGGCAGAGTCCCATCTGCACCTTGTGGAGGACCACAAACCAGAGCACGGGACTGCTCCCAAAGAAGTCAGTGGTTCTTAAGGCAGGCCGTTGCTGGCAGGACTGTAGCCCACAAGAGAGAGACATATTATTTGGAGAAGTCAGTGGAAGACTGTCTTCCATGGGAGGATCCTACGTTTTCCCCCTGAGAAGAAAAGAGGGGTAGAAACAACATGGAATGGACTAGGACTGACTGCAACCCCTGTTCCATGCCCCCTGCGCTGCTGGAGGGGAGTAGGTAAAGAATCAAGAGGAGAGCTCGGCCCGGCAAGAGGGGAGGGTGTGGGGGAAGGTGGTCTTAAGATTTGGTTCTATTTATCACTGTCCTACTCTGATTCAATTGGTAAATTGGTAGTGATTTTGTTGCTTAAATTAAATTGATTTTGTTTCCCCAAATCGAGTCTGTCTTTTGCCGTGACCATAATTGATGAGTGAGCCCCTCCCTGTCCTTTGTCTTGAGCCTTTTGTATTTTCTTCCCCCATCCCACCAGAGGCGGGTGGGAGTGAACAAGCAACTGCGTGATGCTTTGCTGCTGGCTGGGTGGTCTTAAACCACAACTAATTTGGATTCTTTGTATGATATGACATGCTCACAGTTTTGTTCACTGTCAGCCCAAAGGTTTTGCTTGAGAGAAACTGTTAAAACGTGGGTATTACCAGTATAAGTAGCCTTGCTGTTCCCCTAAAACGTCATCTTAGCCTATGTTTCAATTTTCTTTTTCTTTCTTTATTTTTTTTTCCTGAGACATACAGATATGAAACACCATCTGTCTCCTTTTCAACGCTTGTAGCATGTTTCTTTTGTGAATTCTTGAGGTATGGGCAGGAACTCTTAGTTCATTTATGACTTTGCAACTGTTCAAGGTATTGGGTCTTTCAGAATCTGCTTCTGGTTAAGCTTTTCCATGAAATGTTACTTGAATGATAAAAGCAATAATTACAGTACTTAAAAATGACAGTCTCTGCGGTTTTACTGAAAGCATGCAAAATTATGGTTCAGAGTTGATTATTTTGTAAGCGCTTCTAAATACATTATTGTTTGCAAAAACAGGGTGGTGTTTATTCGTGCAGCAATTTGAAAACTAAAATTTTCCTACATAATGGCCTTGTTGGGGTAAGACAAAATTGACCCCGGCAAAGTGTCTAGCGTGAGGTAACTCCAGCATGGTGCCTTTGGGTAAGAGGGAGAGGAAGGAGGGGGTGTGTTCAGCTGCAGCCTGAGACATGTCAAGGTTTGTTTGGAATTCAGAGGTCTCCTTTCAGTGATACTCAGTGTGTACTTAGGGTAGGAACACGTTCATACTGGTCAATTTGAGAATTACTCTAATTTTCTTTTACTATGCTGCTTCATGCCTGGTAAATTGCTTTACAGTACAAAAATAATGTAACACAATGCCTTTGTCACTTCCAGGAAGACTTTTGGTTGCTGAAAGACACGACTGACTGCCACTGAATAAATCCTATGATATTTCTCAAAGGACAGGAAGCTAAGAAATAGTAACTTGTCTCTCCTCACAGTATCAGCTGAATTCTTTGTTGTTAAATTTGACTAACACAGCAATGCTGTTAAGAGCATGTCTGAGAAGTGCTTACATGTTTGGAGGATAATATTTTTGTATACTGGCCTAGAGACCAAGAGTACTCTTCCTTTTGCAACCCTTTCTCTGTCATCTCTTCCAGGGCTGTTAGAACTCATCTGCATATTTACACACAAGGTCTCTGCTGTCCTGTGTATTGTCCAAGAGGAGCTGTTTGTCAGGAACTTCTTAGTGCATTTATGGTGATAAATCATAAAATCCTATACACACAAAAATGACAGGTAGTAGTGGGAACAGAAGTGATATTTCTTGGATGGAAAGTCTAGAGAGATTTTAATCACTAGTATAATATAGGTGTCCAAATATGGTATGATGAAGTGACTGTGTCAGTGTCCTTGTATCTTCCACAGCTCCTGTTGTTTCTGTGCAACTATAAAGAATAGCTGCAATATAACCAAGGATAGTGCAGTACCAGTAAATGATGACCCTGTCTTCACTCTGTATAGATACAGTATTTGTGATTATATGCATTGCTGAAATATTGTTGTATTTGAATCCCAGTAAAATACACAACAAGGAACTTTTCTTTCCTCCCCTCTGTGGTCTGGACAAATACCCAAAGAGATGTTGTTTGTAGCAGAGGATATTTAACAAAATTTTTCAGAAGCGTGGGTTTCTCTTCCACATAATTTTTTCTCAGGCTTGTGTTGACTGTGGGAAATCATCTTGACCTCTGTTAACCCAAAGATTTAGACTATAATTTTTTGTAAGGTGCAACAAAAATGAATATGAACGTATTGGATGAAATATCAGCATATTTTGACCATTGCCAAACAATTTCTGGAGTCCGTACTGGTTTACATATTGATTAAATGATGGAAACAAGCTGTCAGTTTCTCTCATAAGAAGTTTGGTTGTCCATCTGTACTATGACTGGAGTTTATCACTACCTGGAAGAACTTCACATAATTTCTCCAAGAATAGTTGGGTATACTACAGAAATCATAGAACCAGATTCTTTTCTAAGCATGTAGGCATGTATAACATACAGTACTATAAAAAAAAATTTCTTAATCTTCTAATGTGGGCCTCAGCTTTAAGAAAGGATCCTGTGGAATCAAATATAATTTTTTTATGAGCTTGCTTTAAGACTGAACAGTTAGTTTACCATTTATTTTTGCAGTTGCATCCAAATTTATATGTTTTTGATTATAGTTTAACCTAAGGAAGGACCAGAGGCTGAGCAATTCTTAGATATAAGGAAAGTTTTTTTTAATTTACCTGTCCTTCTGTCTGCTGCTGCACAATTATTCTCCACAAGCAATTTTCCAGTGGTTTGTACAATTTACTTTAAAAAAACCAAACCAAATTGTGCGTTTGCCATTTCCTATGGGAGGATGATATTTAGTGAGTCTGAACCACTATATAACTTAGTTCAAATGTATATGATGTCATCAGAACTTTATCATCCAGATAAAATTCAAGGATTATTTATTTCTTTATTTCTTTATTTTAATTTATGTTTTAATTTATGTTCGGGCAACTTCTGGCATTGGGGTGATGTTCTCTTCTTCACAGTATAAATTTTATGCCTCAGTGCACAGCAGCTGCCTGTACTGCCATGTTCTACAGGAGATCTTCAAGGAGACAGATTTATATAATACAGTCGTATTTTACAGTCATTAATATGAAGATGTTTTATCAATTACCTAAGGAAAAATACCCTGCAGAATTTCTATCTTTTAGTTATTAAGAAGTGGTGACTATCTTAAATTAGTTATTGGAAATAAAGAATTCAGCAACAGAAATTAATCACTGTCACATCCTTGTTCATGTCTTGTGGATGCTAAGCTGTGTAGAACATTTGTTTGGAAAAGGGGAAAACATTATGATAGCCTTAATAGAAAGAGACAATCAAACAAATCTTAATTTGAAAAAGATCTTTGTAGTCATAAATCATAATGGTGCTCACTCTAATGGAGGAAAAACATCTTCATAAATGTATGGCCTTGGTGTAGGAGGCCACATTCTGTGAAGAATATTCTCTAATCGGACATTTTTGGGTTTCCATTTCGAAGACAGATGACATTTTTGCCAAAAAACAAAGTTAAAGACACATGTTGTATCTCCTGGTAAAATCTTGTTGTATTTATCCTTACATTTTGTGGCAATTAACTATGTATTCCACTAGTGTGTTAAGATCATCTTTCTGTGTGTTAATAGATACCTTATGGTCATTTGCAATGTCACCAAAGCCAGAACAAATTGAAGGTTAATGTATGTTTAACATAAATATAAGGACCAATCTGCTAGTAACACTTTGATTGTTATGGTCATGAGTACTTGGGCTGAACAGAATTAAGTAAAAATAATAGTAATTTAAAACAAAAACAAAAAACAACCTCCAAGAGGAAAAATGTAAATATGGAACTCAGGCTGCACAAACACCAGTCAGGGGTGTGGTGTAGCTTAGCTGCCATTTAGACAATCTGCACATAACATGGAGAGAGGAGTTTGTTTTACATACATACGTATATTAAAGATAGTCATCACATTTTCATTTCCCATTGAAACGGAGAAAATAGTAGAATACTGAGCAAATTAAAGGCTGAAATGATTAAGATCTTTATCTTCAGCCTAAGAAGAGATTAGTATGAATTTAAACTAATGAAGAACCAGATAGCAAATTAAGACAGAACTGTAGTTATTTATGTAGTTGACTGTATTCTTTATTTACAAAAGCTACTATCATCTCGCCTGTTAGCCAGTGGGAGTCAACTAGCATAGTTAAAAAGATGAGATGTTTTGTGAAAGAATATAATTGCGATAACTTATATAGTTGATACAGTCTATATAATTGAGGTAACTGCCATTGTTTATCTTCCTCCCTCAGTCATATCCCCGAGATGCATCAAGAATGGTGCTCTAATGTCCCTATGGTGTACATATGTTTTAAGAACGGATAATCTCCCTGCCAAAGAGCAGGGTAAAGGGTTTAAAGGGAATACAGTCTAAAGACAAGCAAGAGTTAAAGTGATATGGACTATAGAATTGAACCATTTGCTGAGCCCAGATCAGATTCCTGAACCACATCTAGAGTCATTCAGTAGCCTGAGCTGTTTGTATTTTGAGATGATGATGGGGGTGTGTGTTTGTGTGTGAAATTAAGATTTTATCTATATTTTC
This sequence comes from Megaceryle torquata, assembly GCA_024611175.1. NCBI lineage: Eukaryota > Metazoa > Chordata > Aves > Coraciiformes > Cerylidae > Megaceryle > Megaceryle torquata. The sequence continues at coordinate 106,628 of JANIJG010022452.1, forward strand.
TGAAAAGGAGAATCACAGAATCATAGAATGGTTTGGGTGGGACAGTACCTTCAAAGATCATCTCGTCCAACCCCACCACCCCCTTGCAGTTATCATGGACATCTTCAAACAGATCATGTTGCTCAGAGCCCTGTCCAACATGACCCTTGAATGTTTCCAGGGATGGGGCATCTATCACTTCTCTGGGTAACCTGTTCCAGTGTTTCACCACCCTCAGCAAAAAAATTGTCTTCCTTACTTCTACTCTGAATCTACCCTCCTCTAGTTTAAAGCCATTACCCCTCATCCTACTGCAACAGGCCCTTCTAAAATGCACCACTACTGAAGCAATGAAGGGCATAGCAAAATATTATTGATAATTTTTTGCTGGTAAATACCTGTCATCTGTCAGCATGTGAACTTGTCTGACTTATATCGTTACTGTGCATGTCTGCTGACCCTCTCTGTGTAATGGGATGCACTGATGCACTTCCTGCAGGTTTTCTCAAACAAGGATTTTTGGAGTAACACTTTGGTGTATTTTTTGACTGTGACAGGTTTTGTGCTGTAAAATGAACAGGTCTTATAATAAACAGCTCAGCAGCATCACATAACTTTTTTTCAGGTCACCTTTAAAGACAGACATGGTGTTCCTACTGTGCTACATGCCCCCAACAAACTGCTCCCTTAGCAGGAGCTCTGTTGTTTTATTGATAGCACAACTAACTACAGATAAATCCTCTGATTTGGTAAGTCCCTCGTTACCTCCCTGATACAAGACATCTCCTACTGTGTTTCCTAATGTATCAAATGATCAAAAAACAGAACTGTGAAAACAACAGTAACCATGAATCTTCCTTTTAGAAGGAAACCAGTTTTTGAAATAAAAACCTTAAAATAAATTAGTAGATGAATGAATTATATCTCATTAATATACATTATAGCAGTGAACGAGAGCAGATTTTGCACTAATGAAGGAAACAGAGTACATTGGAGCAAGTTCAGCTTTGCTCTTTTACTAATGAGCTATATGGTGTGGACAATTAGTCATTTAAATTACAGTGTGGTACATGATTCAGAAGACACCTAACAACTGTAGATCCATAGAGTAGAAGAATAATGATTGTGTATGAGGTGGTGCGTTATCCAGCTTATCTGTACAGAGGGTCACACTGTGATCCTGAGGTACTTTTCTGATTGCTCTAACTGAAGAAGGCACTCATAAGTTTTCAGCACCCACTCCGAGAGGAGTGTACGTATCAGCCATATGTCAAAGCTTCACAACTTTGCTTTAGTAAATCTGTGGTTTGGGATGTAGTTCAATCACTTACTTCCTCATGAAAACTCACTGCCTAAGGCATACTGAATGTGTCTGGTGTCCTGCACGCATCTTGTGTGGCCCTGTGAGGGGGATTTTAAGACTATGGTCATAAATAATCAGCTTTCCAGAGTGCGTGGCCAGGAACTGTTCAGCTGTACTGCAGTATTTACTCAATAGGCCTTGGAGACATTAAGGGGGCTGTGACCCAGTCTTGGTAACAGTCATTTTACATATTAAAAAGGCTGGTTAAGTCTCTGGAATAGGTGCTGTAATATAAGAGCAGTGGGTAGTGGTTTGGGCTGCGGATTTGTATAAACCAGGTCGTCTTGTTCTTCATAGTTTTTGTATGCAACTTCTAGCTAACTATAGTGGCACTTGCTAGAATGCAAGTGTTGCCTTTCCTAGTATTGCTTCTGGAAGAATCTCAAACAGTTTGCATATGTTTTCAGAAATCTAGAGGATCATTCAGTCACTGAACATATTGACTCCACAAACCAGTCCAGTGCAACTGAAAAGAAACCTCTGCTTCTCATCAGTCTGACCACAAAAGCTGCATTTTGTCTGATATTCCTGTGATCTGAAGATCATAGAAAAAGAAAATGCTGATCAGAAAAAAATAGCTAAGTTTTTCAAAGCTCAAAAAATGTTCAGTTTGACTGTGATTTGGATTTTGGATAAAGAGGAAGTGGAAAGAGAACAGTTTCTGCTGTCAAGACTGGTTTAGCTGCTCATCTGTTTTCATATTATTTCTGGATATTATGTATTATGAATATCTAAAGAGCAGTGGGTTATACTTCTCATATACTTATATAGATAGGTAAACACCCCATTTTCCTTTGGGAACCCAGATCTGCATTTGTGTCTGACATAAAATATGGCAATGTGAATGAATTTATTTGAAGAAATAAGGTAATATTCCCTGATTGTGGCTATAATTAGAGTACCGTGATTATGTTTCAAAACCAGACATACGCCTAAATCTTGAAATACAGAACAAAAACTCCAGAATCAGTGTAATTGTATTTAGTGTGTTTTCCATACGCTGAGAGTAAAGATGGGGAGATACGAGAAAGGAGAAGGGGTAGAAAAGCAAGTAATGTAAACCAAGAGACTAGTGAAACTTCTTAAAATTTAATAACAGTGTAATGAGCACCTCCACAGTATCCCCTGCATAGTGCACTTCTGGATTTACGACAAGGTCAGGAGAACTTGCTGTAGGTTTTTCTCCAGCTGGATTTTTTTTTTTTTTTTTTA
>JANIJG010022453.1:7953-75689 GCA_024611175.1 Megaceryle torquata
CTTTATTCATTAGTCTGTTTCCTGGAATGGAAATGACTGCTGGGGCATACAGTAAATGTCACTGAGGTATTACTGCAGGACATGGTTGAGTAACTTTGCATAATGAGACCTACTTCTGATTGTCTAATTAGTTATGCATAGCTGTAGCAATGTAAAACTATGCCTCAAATAGAATTCTATTGTCATAGGTTATTTGATTACATGAGTATAGCTTCTGCCTGTATTGTGGCTCCTCTCTTTGTAATGACAAATGCCATGGGCCTCTACTGAATATTCTAACAACTTTTTCATGCAACTGCATCAGCTGTACATTTTAATTACTTTTTCAATATGCCAGTAATCACATTTGAAAAAGGAATCTTAACATGCATGAAATTTCCCGGTACAAAAAAAAAACATGTATATTCTCTTTTTCCTTTTAATGTTTTTACTGAGGAGGCCAATGTAATTTCAAAAGAAAACTTGAGAAAAGTTTGCATTTGTTCTCATCAGGCAGCAAACTTTATATTCAGTTTGGCTTGATACCATCTTATGAACTTCTGACTTTGTTTTATGTTTTGGTAGGACAAAAATTTCTGCAAATGTAGCAGCTGTCACACCTCTGAGGAGTGGGTTATGATTGCCGTTGTAGAGGGAGTAGGAGCTATTTCTTTCTGACTTACACTCCATCCTTAGGAAAGCTATGTAGTACATGCAAGATTGTTTCATTTCTGGCCTGACGTTTACTAGTTTCTGTGAGGTGGGATAATCAAGCAAAGTATACAGCCAAAGGTGTTGTTCTCTCTTAATTCTTTTGTGCTCTTGTTAAGCTTCTAAACCAGAGTCCTGTCACCTTCTCAGGTCACAGCAGAGTTCTTGCCCTTTATCACAACTTGTTGCCATGGCCAAGAGAGATCAAGAATCCCTTTCTGCTAAGAGTAACTAAAACAGTGAAGCTTCTGGGCATGCTAATGTAACAATACCAAGACTTAAAATACATAACTGACCTACTAGAAATCTTCATGAAGACATACAAAATTCTATTCAGACACACCTTTTTCTTTTGGTATTCTAGGACCATGAAGTTGCCAAGGATTTTAAGTGGAGAAATTGTTAAAGGATCTAGTTCACTGCTCTTTTTAAGAGCTAAAAGAGGGTTTGTTTTTTTTTTTTTTTTCTTTCTTTCTTCTAATCCAGTCCTACAAATTCTCCAGGGGTATAAGTTCAATTTATCTTTTTATCATATCCAGATGGTAAGTAAATGAACAGTTTCACCATTGGGCTTGCTATCCAAAATATTCCTAGAGGAATATAAATGATCGCATTATTTGCAGTGGCCAGATGGCAATTCAGAAGACAATTCCATGTTCTACTCATTATGCAGCTTCTTCTATACTGCATAAACCTATTCTGGCTTATTTTGGTTCACCATCTGAAGCAAGTGCCATAGAAGATTGAAAGTGTGAATGTGAGGATTTACTCATCATTTTAGAGAACCTGAACTAGGGTTCAAGTATTGCATTTCTACCAGAAGCAACACTGATGTATCAGTAAATATTTGTCTGTGAAACTGGGAAACTCCATCTAATGGCAGGAGATCTGTTTAGTAGCAGATAAATTTGCATCAGAACACATTTTAGCAATTTAAATAAATGGAAAATGTACTTTTTTATTCATATTTATTTGTCTTCATATTGATTACCTGTAAAACTGATAGCATTAAGTATTATTTTTACCTAAAAACACCATGGTTCCCAATTTTGCATTGTTAACAATGATTACAGATATTTTATAGGAAATATATAAGAAGATCAGCACATCTATAATATATTCTATACACTTGGGAAGTCTCCAGGTTTTTATGCTGCTTATTGCTTCAGAGCTTTTATGGATAATTGTTTTTCATATACTCTTGGAATATATTCTTTCCCAACTGCCTATAAAGATGATGAGAAATTGTTGTGACATATGAAATAGAAGATTTAATTTAAAAATTGTTATCAGATGTCTAATTTCACTTAAGAATTTCAACCTGAATGTAAAAAGATGTAGCTAAGAGATTGCTGTTACTGGGCTTTCTCATCTGAGACTTAAGACAACAATTGCTTCATTTGGCATGAAAATATTCAGCTACTCTGAGAACAGCTAGTAATTATTTTTCTATATTTTTCTGCAACAAAAACATGTTAGACTTCATTGTAAAAATGAAATAAGGGGCTACAAGGTACTTACAGCTCAAAGCCATGATAAAGAGAACAGCTTGAGATTTTTGAAGTTACTCTCTAAGTTTGACTGGATATATGGAGAACATTAAAATTATGAAGCAATTTAATTTAAATCAAAGGCTATTTACCATGGTTTGCTTGTTTTCTAGGGACCATGATAACAGGCCTGTAGTAAGTACTTGTGAAAATCATCCTTCATTTTCATATTTCAAAGAGAAAATTGCATACACTTCCTACCTATTGTGGTCTACTTTCATGTGCGTCAGAAGTAGTCCATACATGAGGAGATTGTATTTTATACTCTCTTGTAGGCAAGTTAATAAAAGTGCATGTGTAATATACAAAGGTCTAAACTGAAAAAAGGATGATTTTTTAAAGAGAAGTTTAAAAGAGCAGAAATTTGAAAATCAATTATATGTAATTATTCTGTGTATATCTTTCAAAATGTCAGGCTCTTTACAAAAGTGCTGAAGGCCACAAGTAGAATTTTTTAAGATATTGTTTTAATATAGATTTGAAATCCATTTAGTAACTTTTAAATTCTGTGCATCTGTTTTTATAATATACCTTCTTCTTTGTGACCGTTGTCTACTTCTTCCCACATAATTTCTAGTTGTCTAAACCACAAGGCATATTCAAAGATGAGCCATTTACATAAAGCAAAGATTTCAGATAATCACTACCTTTTTTCCTCTTCCAACTACTTTGAACAGATTTACTTTCTCTAAAGCTGTCCTAAAATTTATTTCTAGGCCAATGGCAGATTTAAGATCTAGTGTATTACCTTCTTAAAATGTAATAGCTAGTATTATTTTTGTGTATGAAATCTATAGAGTTACAGTAATTGGATAAAATTCAATCCCTGAAGTCAATTGAAAAAATAATCTTCATTGACTCATTAGGGCCTGAGTTACATCCGTTAGATGAAGGGAGGCTTCTCATAAAATTTAAAACATACAGAAAGTACTAGCCAGAACAGTTCTAGACAGTTTTAAATGGTTTTGAAATTATTTCCACATTCTCTAATTATACACAGAATATTTAGCTTAGCAGCTAAATATTGGTGCGGTGTGGTCATGCACAATGGTTGTATTGTAAGAGAAGTCACAAAGTATTTAACTTGTCTAAACACTCATTAGAAAGAGTTAATTCAACCTTAATGGATACTAACAAATACATTTCATATTTAGTAGGAGACAGTGTGAAAGAAGTTTGGGAGTATTAAAGTACTGAAAGGATATCAGCATTTGCCTCATCTCATTTTGCATTCATCAGGAAAATTATATATGACTTCCAAAGTCAATGGCTGTTCTAGAAACCTTTTCCCTCACCACCACAGGAGCGGCAGATTCTGCTGTTGAGATGCCTTAGGAGCTGCAGTCGCAGCTCAAGAGAAACATTCTCTGTGGATTGGTTGCACTGTCACCTTGAAATGCATTTCTTAACTTTCAAGTGCTGGGTTATTCAACAAAACCACCATTTCATAATATTTGGAGAAAGGAGATTGATGCATAATTGATATTCTTTTGTGATGATTTATAACCTGTGTTATAGCCTGTTATAATCTGAGTGGTCAATCTAAATCAGTGCTGCTAAAATCTTAGTCAAGTCATTCCCAGGCAAGTCATTCCCATGTTGTCTGTCCCTGTAATGACATAGAGCAAAACCTGGTTTTATTTTTTTGTAGTAATTCTCTGAAGATAATTTAATCTTAGAAAACCAATGACTCAATCCTTGTATAATTGACTATATACAATAACTAGTCTTTTATTTTCATAGTGAACTTATCCTATCCAGCATTGACATTGATGCAACTGGAGACTGGGAGTGTCTAGTCAACAATTCCTATGGAAATAGCACTAAACAAGTAGAGATTGTGGTACTTGAAATGGCTGCACCCTACTGCCCTGCAGAAAGAGTTATTAACAATAAGGGAGACTTCAGGTATGTTTTTCTCGTTTTGGAGTGTGTTTCATATATTGATATAGATATGGACCATATTCTTGCTTACATGATGCTTCAGCATCAGTTATGAAGTTGTCATTTCTTTTACTTCTCATTTTTATGTAATATAGTAGGAAGGAGGAGCACTGTGATTTTTATGGGAAATGGCAGCTAGTCCTTCAAGAGAAGCAGTGGTTTGTGAAATTCAGAGAATCTTTCTTCTAATTACTCAGTGTGAGATTATGGAAAATTTCAAAGGTAGGGTCTTTACAGCTAAATTATAGAGGGTTCAAAATTGTTCTTAATCTTTTCTAAATTAGAATATGGTAACACTGCATTAAAGCATTACAAGATTAAATCTTCAGTACTTTTCTTATCTGTTCCAGTTCTGCTGAGTTTGTTCATCTGAGATTAGAGGTAACAAATAACAAAAAGCTGTTAGTAAAAATATTTCACTGAAAAGAATCAAAATACTGAGTAAAACTATTTAGTAAAACAAATAGATCATTTGAGGTGAGTTTGACACACACAGTTCCACCAATATATCACTATTAGAAAACACATCCATCCTGTTACCTGAATCTTAAGAGTCTGCATAATTTTGTTGACTAAATATAATTTCTGTTTCATCTACTTTTATCTATATATGCTGGTGGTTTTGTGGTTTTTGTTTGTTTGGTTGGTTTGTTTTGTTTGTTTGGAGTTTTTTATTTTTTTATTTTTAATCCTCAAACTGAATAAAAACTTAAAGATTCTGTGGAATTTGGTGTTGTTTTCAATTAGCTATAAAGTTTGATGATATGCATAAAGGTCTTAAACAAAATATAATTACCTGCTTGACAATAACACTGATGGATAATGGCGTTCCCGTGGAGAAATCAAGAGGTAATTTGTTACCAAGTGAATTACAATAAGAATTCAGCTTGAATAGTTAATGAAAGGAAAAGTAGACAAGAGAGGAAGCTTCTCTTAAACACCAGAACTTTCTGCAAATGCTTCTGACCTGAAAGCTTATTTTCATTTTAAGTTACCTTTAAAAGTTTTTCAAAGGCCTTTTAGTCTTATTTGTTGTATTTCAATAAAAATGAAGGAATGATTTAGAAAGAAGTGGAGAAATTGTCTCACATAATCTGTTTACTCTTTACTACAAAACTATTTTACTATGTGTTAGCCTCAGTTCCAGTGAGTATACCACATTTGCTGAACATATATTTATATGCCTATTTAATCCATATATATATATTAATATCCATTAGATATAGTTGACAAACTCAGCTATAGATTTTTTTTTTTTGTCCTCATAAAACCTGCCATTGTGTTTTCTCATAGTGGAGGTGCTTAAATGTATTTTAGTTAGATCTTCAGAAATACATATACTTCCTGTCAGGTAACACATACTGAATCTTTTGGATTCAGTGTCTTTATGACACTTATGTTCTTGTTAGAAAATGACATTCTTTTCTTCATAAATAAATAGATATAAATTCTACAGAGATGACAAACTTAACACCAGGGGAATTTTTGTAATGTTATATAAATCAAAAGAACAGGACTACACCTTTCTCTTCCTATTGATCATCTTTCTAGAAATCCATATAAATTTATTTTTACAATGTATTTCAAAAGAATGCTGAGTCTATAGGCTCCTTTGTCATTTGAGGAATGAATTTAAAATTATAGAGAATTTATCAGGCTCAAACTCAGCATTTTGAGCTTTATCCTCAGCTATCACACTAGTAATTTTTCCTACAAAGTTCTTTGAAGTTTTTGGTAACATAGCAAGTATGCAAGTAGAAAGAGTTGAACCACAAAAGCAAAGCTGGAAAGAACAGTTCTTTTATTGGGGGGGGAAAAAAAAAAGGGGGGGGGGAAAAAGCATCAACTGTTGGGGATGTGTGGTTCTTTCAGTTGACCAGCCTAGGTGGTATTTTTAATTGCACAGCTGCAGTAAGAATTAGACACTGAGAGTCAGAATGAACTGGCTTTACGTACTAAGAATTTTTCTCTGTGATGGCCATATTTTGCTCATTTTTTGTTTTCCAGGTTCTCTGTAAGATCATTCTGAAATGTAAATGCTAATGTTATACCCTATTATTCCTATTCATAAAGGCTAGATTCTGCTACATGTGCTAATACTAGTTGCAATATATCTCTTTTAGTTTTACTTTTCAGGTAAGTTGCTACTTAGTGTAGCCCAATTGTATTAATGGAAGTGTTTTACTAAAAATATGTCAGGCCAAAGGCAAAAAGAGAATATAGTACTCTGCATATTTAATTTAATTTTTTTTTTGATGAATCTCCTTTCATAGTTCATTTTGTATCAAATCTTTTTACATCACAGAATGAATTATTCCAGTGACAGTTAGCTATGATATATAAAAGTTTTTTGTTACCATTTGTTGTTAAACGAGGAAACCTTACATAGCCCAAAACTTGTCAGTATATTGTGGAACAATATCCAAATAGACCTGCATTGTATAACTAAGAGGGGATAATATTTATGTTAGAGCAAAGGTTGATTGTCAAGGTGTGGCTTCACTGACAGGCAGAGTATTTTTATGTTTGATTGGGTTCGGTCATTGTATCAGTGCAATTAAAGAACCATATCCTTTCCAGACATGCTGACTTGCTGATGACATGCTTTGGGTTTTTTTGATTTCTCTCAGTTACCTGATCCTGCTGTGTTCATACTAGCCTGGTAATGACAATGGACTTGGTAGCAAAAGAAATATATCCCAGTTATGCTGTTCTAGATAATGCAGCAGATATACAGAAAAAGAGTATTGTTTAGTAGATCCATGAGCTAAACAGAATAATTCTGGATGTGCTTAATTTATAGTTTGTTTTCAAAGACTATTTTGGAATAACAGGGCATAAATCATGTATACCTAAATAGTTAATTTTTGACTGATAGGTCCTTCCTCTTCCATAAGATAGAATTTCTGCTGAAGTTCTATTTTTTCATTTCTGATACATTGTGGGAATTCTGTGTTTTGGGGCTTTGTGGCAGAGAGGGCTTGGTAGTGTTGGGTCAAAATGGAAAGCAAGATTTGTGAGGTACATTTTGAGCATTTCCCTTTTATAGCACCTAGTAATAGCATCAGTTTTGGTTTGTGGGTTTATTTATTTTATTTGTTTATGTTTTGTTGTTATTTGTTGGGGTTTTTTTGTGGGGGAGGGGGTATGTTTGTTTTTTCTTTATGGACTTAATGCTCTGCTTTGTGCCACCTGCAAAGATGAATTTAGGGAAAATGCCATCCATATATGTTCCCTTAACACCAAACACATTCCTGGAATTAATGCAGAATTGATGTGTAACCAGACAGACATGAACGTGTATAATTTTGACATTTTCCAAGGAAACAGAGGAATTCATTACAGAACATAATGAGTTAACATTTTACATAGCCTTTTTTTCTCATATATTCTGTATATTGTACCTGTATTGTAAGTTACCCTTAAATATGAAGTTCCATGTTGAAATTCATTATTATTGTGTTGTTCATAGATGGCCGAAAACTTTGGCTGGGATAACTGCTTACCATCCCTGTCTCCAGTATTCATTTAAATCCATTGCCTTTCACAATGGTGCAGAAGAATCTAAGGCATGGCGTAAATGTAATCGAACTGGACGTTGGGATGAGGAAAACTATTCTGAATGTCCTTATTCACAAGAAGTAACTCAAGTTCTTCATGCTTTCAGTCAGGTAATGTTATGAAATTCAGAAGTCCCCTAGTCTAGTACTGATTTTATTGAATAGCTTGCAAGAAATATCTCTTCAGACGCAAGACTTTTAACAGTGTTATAGTTGAAAGACAGTATGTTTGTTTGGTAATTGAAGTTGTAGTAGGAAAAAGTACACAGCATTTTTTTTTTTTTTTTTTTTTTTTTTTTTTTTTTTGCCCCCCCTATGGGTGCCTGAAGTCTAGATGACCATTAAAAAATGTGGTCAGGGTCCTCAGTGGCTCACTTCAGTTCCTTCTTTGTCTTCCGCTCATGCATACTTACCAGAAGGATTTTAATTTTTCATTAAGTCCTGGATCAGAGTTTTGTCAGTTGAAGTGCCTTTCCTCATTGGCATTGTCCATAATGTATTTAAAAGAACTGCAGAAATGAAGCCTACTTTAGAATGCCTTCCTGCTGTCTTCCAAAATAACAGTACTTAAATGGTTTCTTATTGATAAGTTAAAGACAGAATAAGATAAAAAAGTAAATGGATAGAAATTGATGAGAAAAAAAGAGCTTAACAGGGAACAGCATAGAGGATGGTACAGACCTGTAACTGCCTTACTAATTTTGACAACTTTATGTTTCCTTTTATGCCTCTGAAATTTATGTCCATGGTACTACTGATGCATATAAATTCATGTGAAATTATGGCAAGCATTATACAAATGGACATGATCTCCAGTTTTTAAAAAAAAATGAAGCTAGCTGATTTATTACACCTAATAATTCTGATGTATTTTCAGATGCACATCAATTTGACAACAGTGCTTGAATTTTCCCGACAGCTGACAGCCTACACAAGAGGTGCTTCCCACTTTGCAGATAAAATGGATGTAATATATTTGGCTTATATAATGGAAAAGTTAATTGTCTTCGTGGATGAAGTTGAAGATGTAAGATATCTTCTCTATGCTGAAAAAAATGTATAACCTAGAAGGGAGGTCTTCAGATACTGCCCTGTTCTTAATGTGTGCAGCCACACACTGTAGAGTTGCTTCTAAAATTGATTGTTGGTGTTATGTTTCTTTATGTCAAAAAGGACAACTAAGCCATCTTATCTGACTGACAAAGACATTAGGAATAAAAATTGTTTTTCAATAAGCCACTTCTTTAATTTTCTTTTTTATTTCAATTTCTACCATGGCTAACATATAAGGATGAATTCAAGGTGTCTCTCCATCTGGCCATTGGAGTTACATGTGCTTCTTTTGTTTTCTCCATTTTGTGAGGAAGTTCACACTGAATTTTGAAAGCATGTGTCACTTCATGTGAAGATGAGATAATGTGTCTTTAAGTGCAACTTCCTACAGAAACTTTTAGCATAATGTATGGCATTATTGCAGGGAAAAGTAATCAAAGAGTTATGCAAACCCTACGGGAAAATTTTTTTTTTCTAGAGAACAGCAATATTCATCATAGTTTTTACTGTTAATTTTCAGACTAACTGCAGGCATAAAGATTTCATAACCTGTAATTTTGTACACATGATAGCTATAGTTAAAACATTTGTTTTCTTTTGGTTTGGCAGTGCTCATTCCATTCTGGCTCTGGGGATTATAACAGTTACCATTTTACTGCCAATTTGAGAAAGCCACCAACTTCAATATTACATGCCAGACCTGAAGTATTAAGTGCTCTCCAAGAATCATGTTTCAAAGCTACAACTGTACTTCAGCTCAAAATCCTGATAAGATCCTAGTGCTTTCTGACATAACAAAAATTTAATATCCAAAAGAAGCAGTTGGATTTACCATAAAGCCTCTTCATTTTGCTAGCAGCTGATGCATTCATTATCTATTAAAAGTGAGCACTATATCTAATCCTTCAATTGACTTCTTCCACCTTTCAAATAGGTTTCAGTTTCTCTTTTTTTGGTATTGAGACATATCCACCAGTTACTTCTACATCTTGTACTTTGTAATCCCTTCTTTTTTTAATAATTTAGAATATTTCTCCTAATTTGTCTCTGTTTTGACCTTTACAGTTGTTCCTTTCAGGTTCACTAAGTACATTCCTTGTTCATTGAGCTCTGTTAACTTTTAACACCTATTACTTAACTCTCACTCATAAGGTACAAAAATACATGTGAAGTTGAAGTGTCAGTAGTTTCAGACATGTGACTGCACTCATATAATTACAAATAGGATTGAACTTTATTCAAGGCAACATATGAACAAAGGTATATTCACTTAGAATTGACTAGAAGCTAAAACTACAGTTATATAAAATAATTGTAAATTAATGAAATACATACACAGAGGTTTTCTGTGACTTACTAAAATAGTTTAAAACCCCAAACATTTCAGTTAAACGAGTACAGTTTCTGTACATCCTCCCTGGGGATCACCTGTCCCATTCAGCACAAGTTTATTAATTTTCATACAAGTTAGTGGTACTTTGTCCCATCTGATGGTTCATCTCTCAAACAAGAGCTTTAACAGCTGTACTGGGGACATATTCACAATATACTGCAACTTTTTGCCAAGAAGATGTACATGTATTAGACCAAATTTTTTTTTTTTTTTTTTAATTCCGTGTCTTTACTCTTCATTAAGGCATTTAATTATAATATAAATTACTTCCTTTTCTTATTTCTCTCCTTTTGTATATTTATAGACTATTGTTCTGCCCTCAGTAAGTTACTGCTTAGCTGATTGGTGTATGCTTTAATCATTACTCATAAATCACTCCAGTCCCTTAATGTGTTTTATTATTATTCATTGTATCAATAACTCTGTCACATTGTCAAAAGCCATCTAGAATTATCTAGTAATTATGTTTTCAAAAATAGATTAAATATTTCACATACTGTCTTGTTATATGTGTCCCTTGCAATGCGTGTGAAATCTATGTATTTTTTTACTGAAAACGCACAACTAACTTCATAACCTCAGTCATTCCTTAAATCTCTTTCACCATTGATTAATTTCTTTTTTCCTTCCCACTGAATTATCTGTGGTTTTGTCTTACTTTTCTGTTATTATTTGCTTGAGTTTTTAGCCTCTTGAACTTTTGTTTAACTATATTTCTCAGTCATTTATTCTCTTCTATATACCTTCTTACTCGTGTTCACTTATGACAACCTTGTATATCTGCAGCATATCTTTACCCTTATTTTTGAAGGCAATGAGGTAATGTTAATTTTTAAACCTAACTCAAGATTTAGAATGTTTAAAAGTAAATATTTTCATTTGAATTTGAAATAATCACCAAAAAATATTCACAGTGATGCTTATTCTTTATAATGTAATATACTAATAAAAATTTGAATCACATAGTCAGACTTACCAAAATCTGCAAAAAATCATCTGGCAAAATAGATTTATCATTTTGGCTTATCCACAAGAGTAGATTGAAACAGCCAAAGCTATAATCCCACATTTTCTGTAGAAGAAATGATATAGGTTTTACAGAATCACAGAATGTTAGGGGTTAGAAGGGACCTCTGAAGATCGAGTCCAACCCCACTGCCAGAGCAGGACAAAACTAGGGCATATCACTCAGAAGTGCATACAAACAGGTCTTGAAAGTCTCCAGGCACAACTGAGTTATATCTCAAATTTACCCCACTGTCTGTAATGTGTCTTTCAAATATATTTTCAGTCCTTTTTTTTCTTTTTCCAAGTTTTTTTGTTTATCTAGAAGATAAGCTTTAATATTGTGAATAAAAAAGCTTTTTCTTGAAGTCAGGTACATTTTCCTTTCCTTGGTTTTTATTTTTCAGTCCATTTAATTGTGTTAATGGAATAAAAACTGCCTTTGAATGATTGTCATCAAGAAAAATTAGGTGTCTGCTTTCACTTGTATTCCTCTGTACTCTTTTCCTATATTTGTGTGTTTTCCAGACAATACTATTTTTAGGTTTGGTTTTTTTTGTATTCCAGATTGGGGATGCTCTTATTGAAATTGCGAGCAACATAATGTTGGTTGATGATCATGTGTTGTGGATGGCTCAAAAGGAAGATAAAGCCTGCACCAGGATTGTACGGTGTGTGGAACACATTGCAAGCCAAATACTGGCCAGCAATATTCAAGTTATATCAAAGGTATTTCAGAAAATTACAAAGCTTTTTGTGAGAATATATTTTTTAAATCTCATTTTTCTTTACAATTTTTACAACCAATTAGTATATAGAGAAGCGAGATTTCATAAGCCATATACACAGCATTGCCTATTTACCTAGAGAGACTTAGATTCTATGATTTTATTTTTTTTCCTTCTCCTGGATTCTATTTGGAAAACAAAAATATTTTGGGGGTATCACTGATAGTATTAAACCCTGTTGTTCTTGATTATTTATTTGATTATGATTATTATTTCTTTGTATTTATTCTTATAATAGACTGTTCACAACATCTTGCCAGCCTTCTTACTATTCACTCAGTTTCTATTGTTCATGTCGCTGTAGTATGTGGGTTTATTTTGAAAGGTCCAAGTTGCGTGAATGAGATTTTTAAGAAGTTAAAAAGACAACATGCTCTTTTGTTGCTTGAAGGTTTTAATGTGCCTTTCAAAAAGGATTCTAGACAATACTTGCTTAAAGCATTTAGAAAATCATCTTGCCATAAAGTTTGCTAATTTATGTGTACTTTTAGATTTTTAGAAACAAACTGTAGCAGTGTGAAATAATTGTTCTTATCCTCGGCCTCCACCTACATGAATTTATCACTTATGTACTATGGGGTTGTCATATGGCCACTGAGAAACTGTATTCCTCCCAGTTTTAACATCTAAGTAGCAGAAATGCATATAAATCAGAAGCTTGACTATTACCCTTTTAAAAATTGAGATAAATATTTTAAAGCTGTATCACTTCTTGGGTTGATTTGCTTACCTGCTTGATTTTAAATAACCTTTATTATTTTCTCAGTTGTCCACTGAATTTACATGAACATACTATTTAAAAGTGAGTTAGTGTTAGATTCAATTACAGCAATGAGGTACAAAAGTTTAAAACAGGAATAATAGACTGAGCAGAATTATAGGCTGAGCCAACTAGCATAATGGGCTTACTTCCTGTGTATTTTAGAAAAGCACTCTTTAAAATAAGGACAAAAATATACTGTGTTGTAAAGGCTTTATTTAATACCAATTTATATAAAAGAATAAAATGTGCTAAAAATATTTAAATACACAGAGACAGGAATGTGCCTTTTAGAAGCATTTTGTCATGTGACAGCTAGGAGGGTTCTGTCGCTTTATACTTAAATTTCTTTTAAATGTCAAGTGCCAAAGGTCTTTTTTTTTTTTTTTTCCTTGTCACTGCTTTAGGAAGCCGTTGACATTACTGTAAGCAATAATTCTGCATACTTAAATGTAGATATGTAGATAGGTGTCACTAACACTTTTGCCATACTTAATCTTTTCACTTTGTATAGTTTTCTCTAGATTTAGTTTACTGTTGAGTGCAATTTGTAAATAAACAAAGCTGTGGAGGTTTTCTGGTGTCATCTCATGCATTACCACACACTTCTGTTCCTTTGGGAACCCAGCCAGCAAACTGTCTCACAGAAATTACATTTGCTTTCTTTATTTTAAACTATAGCAAATAAAAAACCTAAAGCTTAGGTAGCCACTAGCTTGTAACTCCTGCTAAAAAGGAACCTCTGTAAACTTTGTCAGTTGTGTAATATATGCATGACTGTGTTCCCTGTACATGGAAAAGCTACTTGGAAGCCATGACTGTTACTCCTACATTTGTTTTGGAAGACAAAAATGGGGTTTTTTCAGTTTCATGAGGTTATGGAATGATTAATTTCAAGGTCAGAAAAATACCAGGATTGATACTTTGTTTAGATCTTCATAAGTCTCCCTTGCTCTCAAATGCCATACAAAACAAGCTGTAGGAAGACTACCCAGGAGCAACTTTGAAATAGATAATTTTATATACATGTGTGTGTATATCATATATCTCTTATTTCATTTAGTAATCATATAACAGTACAGCAAATAAGATGTTATTCTGCTGTGTGGTATGTAAATCTTGGAGAACTCATAGAAGCAAAAGGTTCTTGCCAGGATGCTACCTGGGCCATGGCCTCCCCAGCCATGGCCTGTCTTGCTGCCCCCAGCCAGGGAGCGGGGCAGGCTGGGGGCAGCCCCTGCTCAGGAGCATAATGAGGCTGGGTGGGGAACACGAGGCTGTAGATCAAGGTCAGTACCTGTCATGGTTCACTGGGCCAGGTTGCAGCCCAGTGATTGCCAGGCCATGGCAGGGAGGCCACCAATTTTCTGTCTCAGTACTGCTAAGAGGCAAGATGAGCTTATAGCTTTTCATAACATTTACCTGACTGTGGCTTGTTTCCATGGATAATTTTGCTCTGAGTTCATCTGTATCAATTTTGTAGCTCATTTGACAATTCTGCATAATGAACACTGTTCTACCTTCATTTTACCAATCTGTTGCTATATGCTGAGAATGGCATGTTCACACTGACTGTTGCTAGGCCTTTACGGGTATATTTTTGGAGTGGAAAACCCCAAGTATTTAAAGATTTTAGTATTTATAATTTAAAAAAAATAATTCTCACTGTTGTAAAATTATATAATGTAAATTAATCATTTCCTGCCAGCAATTTGCCCCAAATTGTGAAAGACTAGCATCAATTTTTCCTAAGTGGATTTAAGGTACTTCTGTATTGCTGGCTTGCATAACAGAAGCAAAGTACAGTAATATAAAACTGCCACATTTGAACTTTTATCTTGATAAACCTGCTAGTTTGTGGCTTAACTCGGGTATCTTTATATTGCACAAAATACATAGACTCACAGATCACTAAACAATCTATGCCTGGAAGCAGAAATCATATAGTACAATCAGTGTGATGCTAGTCAAAGCTAGTCAACCTATATTATAACATGAGCTATTTACCTTATGCACAGGACTGTGCTGAAATGAATATACTACTTTAAGGATAGACATGCATATCTTTGCACTATGCTGCAGTCTCCCATTGAAGCATATCACCTCACTAAAGGATAGGCCAAAGACCTATAGCATGGTTTTACACTGAACCATATAGTCATGTTCGGTGTTCTAATGAAGCAAGATCTGTACATACACAGTCCTTTGTAAAGTATATAAAGTAAATACACAATGCAATACTAATAAATAATAATGCAGTTATGCTTTATAAGTTAACAACATATTTGCTTCTCATTGTTTTCATAGGTATCTCGTAATATTGCTCTGGAGGCCTTTGTGATCAAACCATCTAGTTTCACAGGAATGACTTGCACGGCCTTCCAGAAAATATCTGCAAATTCTGACAAGGCAGTGGTGCATGATTTGGGAAGCTGGGAATCAAATCACCATCCTGATCAACATCTGAATTTCAGGTGCAACACTGGCAATCTGAATGGTTCACTGGTTAATTCTTCTACTAGGGTAAGTCAGTACAATCCTGCATATAACTTACTTCAGTGTGTTTTCAATAGTACCTTTAAGCAGAATACCGGTTTTGAAAATGTTAGCATTGCAAACTGGTTAATAATTTCAACATGTAAGTGACCTTAAACCTGTGTATTTGGTGTAGCATATTTTGTTGTGCTGTCAAATATTTCACTAATGTAATCAGACAGAATGCAGGAATGCAGGATGTGAATAGAAATGAGTAAATGTCTTGTTCTTTCTATCTCAGGGTCCAGTTCTGCAAACTCTTCTATATGTAAGCAATCTCTTTAAAGAAATTTGGAAATACTTAGTTCAGTGAGGCGCTCTCAGGGGATTTTATATTGCAAAAATGTATTTTTTTTCAGAGAAATTACATTCACATTTACTAAATAATATTCAATTCTCTATCTTCTGAACTTTATACAGAGGGAGAATGTTACACTGGAGTTTTTGAGTAGTTACTGAAAAAACAATAATAAAGAAGCCTTTTAATTAAATGCCCTGTTATTATCAAATAATGAAGTGGAACAATTAAATTTTGATACAGAAGGAAGTGGAATTTTGCATTTGGCTGAGCATGTTATTAAATTTAAGTATTGCAGCGTTGAATTTTTGTTATACTTTAGCTGAATCTCACTTTAATAAGCTTGTTTCTTGAAATACTACGACAAAATGATTCTTTTGTGGACAATATTAATAGTTTATTGAACTTTGAAAGTATTTTGATAGTTGTTTTCTCTTTGGTGTATATTAATCCATCCTGTGTAGTAGGTACTACACAGTCAGTGATGCAATAATTTGTGCTCTCAGGATCATCTGGTATAAAGGAGTCATATTAATAATGGAATAGATTAAATTTGTTTCCCGCAATGGAGTTCATTTCTTCTGTGGACACTGTTAACATTTCCATCTCTAGGAAAGAGAAAATTGTCTCTAAATAGAGAAGGATTTATTAGGCAGATTACATTTCTGCTGTTAGTAGGGAGATTTTGCTGCCCGAGTGGACTCTACTGGGTGGAAAAAAAAAAGACCCAGATATAAATTCTTAGTTTTTGATAAAGTGGTTGTTTTAATTCTCTGTTTGAGTAGGCTTGAGGGCATCTTCCCAGCCTGGGACTCCAGACTTGAGATCCTATCACAGAAGTGTTCTCAAGGCACAACATTTATGTCACATGACCTGGCTGTGTCTAAGGATATCATGATAATGACACACAAATAAAGCTGCTTAGCATTGGTACACGAACAACATGAGAATAGCTTATAAAATTTTAGTACCATTCTGTATGAATCCATTGTCTGGTTCCCATTTGGTAACAGACCTGAAGCATACTTTGAACCTTTAAACTATCTCCAGTGTGCAAAGGTAATTAGTTACACAGTTAACCCTCTTTTTGACTCACTAAAATTACTTGAATGTAAAATGAATATTTAAACCTTTCATACTATTATAATCAAATGTGTAGTTCATAGGTGACTGTAGATTCAGTTAAGTATTTTATTAACATAATTTACAGTTTCAGCCTAATTGGAAACACTTGTCAAATAAAGTCTTTTCCTCTCTTTAATTGTTCTTCTGACACATGAATGAATTAGCAAATTAAGTTTCAAAATTTCACTGATCTGTATTTTCACATGTAATACCTGACTTCTAAAATTTGAATTCCTCATAATATTCTTCGTGCATTCCATTTAAATTTTCAATTCTATTTCTTACATGCCCTAAGCTAGACTGACCTTTTGATTTTTCAGGTTGTATTACAGGTGATGTCCATGTCATAAAATGTTAGAAGTTAAATTTGGTACTATGGTACTAGATGTGCTAACCATGAAAAAAATTGTAAAGTACTTTCACAAAACCTTATAATTACTTGCTTATGCACTTTGAGATGCTATATAATTTTAGAAATATTCTTGTCCCAGGTATATACTGGAAAATATACAATCAGTATGCAAGAAGGGGTTTTTTTCTTGCATAAAATACATTTTGAATGTCAGACCATATAAAGAATGTATAAAGAATAGTAAATTAATAGGAGTGCAGAAAAGACCTTAACACAGATTTGTGCCAACAAGTGGAATTTGGAATAGAATAAAGCACAGAATTAAACACTCAAGAAGAAATTGTGAAGGGGAATGTTTGAAGGTGCAGCAAACAGGTTATATAATGAAAGTGCCTTTCCTGCAAACCACTATATGTGAATTGTTCAAGTTCTCTAAAGATAAATAATTATATCCACTTGGAAGCTGCTTAGTAGAGTGCAATAATTAACTTTCTTATTAATGCAAAATTTAATTCTTACATAAATAATAATTACAATTTACATTAGAAGTGTGAAAGCCAGACTGTAAGGCATGCAGTTACTCAGCTATAGTTTCAGAAATTATTTCCTACAGTACTTCTGCAAAAACAATTAGTTTTGACAAAGATTTGAGTCTTGATCCTTGTCCTCTTTCAGTGAAACAGGAACAATGACAGCACTTAAAAAATGACAGCACTTAAAAACTTCTCATCTAGCTCTTTAGGTCATATATTTTCATTATCAGGGACCTTCCTCTTGCATTTGTAATGGTATGTATATTCTAATCACCTGTGAACCTGGTTATGGGAAGTACTTGTTAATTAACATGTTTATTCTTATTAATTTCATTGAAATGCTTATCCATTTAAAATATTCTTTTCCATGTTTAGGACATGAGTATATGGAATTTTTCAAGGCAGTGAAATCAGTTAAGGAAATTTATAATTCAAAGTAATGTATAGAATTTGTGAACTTAATTAAAATGTAATATGAAATTAAAACACTTCCTGCAACCTGCACAGAAGCTGACTACTTCTGATTCATTTTTCTGGTCCAGTCTATTAGGCTCAAGCTTTCCCAGTCCAGATCTTCTTTTATTCACTTTTACATTGAAAAAAAATTGCACAAATCTTTTTCAGTTTCTTGTTGATTCACACTGAAATGTGCCATAACCATATACACCATATTAACAAAATACTAGCCAACATACCCAAGAAAATATAGCATACTACAGTATGCCACAGTATATCATTAGGGTAATTTTGTTTCATTTTGTTTTTTTACCTAGAGTGTAATAACTAGTGTTTATAGGCATTACAAACATAGCATGAATTATGTTTGCGTCATTGTTTCCATCATGATTTCCTATAACTGTCCACCACACAAATGTGGTGAACTTTTGAGTATGTCTGTATCATACAGATTAGTGCAAGATTATTGATTTCTTTTTTTGTTGTTTGTTTTATGAAACTGTAGTTTTCAAAAGTGCAGAAAACATGTAATAAAGAAAATACTGCCAAGTGAACTAGGACACCACCAAAAGTTATTTTCTCAGTTTTATAGGTATGGCATATTACCGTGAGACACTGGACCCAATGCTGGAATATAAAAGTGTATTTGTTTTCAAAATACTTTTTCCTCCTAGTATTGTAAAATGTCATGATCAAACATCCAGATCAAGACATTTCATGTTATACATCAGAATTTGCCCTGCTCCTTTTCCTTTGGGAACTGCCGATTTCTGCCCATTTTTCTCTTTTCCCTAATATTTCCCTTGTGTGTCTTAATGCTCAAAGCATTTTGATCATCTTCTTTGGATATTGGTATTAATTTGATAATTAGTCTGGGAACTTAGGGGAAAGTTTGCTTGGGTGCAATTTTTTTATATTCGCTTTACACTAACCATTCTACGTTTCTTCTTTCTGCTTGAGTAGGTTGTTGGTACTGTCACAAAGGTCATGTAAGAATTTAAATGTTTCTTTTATTTTACCCTGTTTAGAATCTATCTACATAGATACATAAATAGATACATATAGTATCTATATACATATAGTATCACTTTTTTTTTTTTTTTTACAAAATAAGTATTTTATATTCATCTTCATTCTTAAACATAATATCTAGGATGCAGAGGAAAGTAACTGTTGGTATCTCTCATTACAGCCTTTGAGTCCTTGTTTTAAAATAAAATTTCAGCTAAGTAAAAGCATTTAGTACTAAGATAAGATCTGGGAAGATTTTCCATTCATTCTAAATTGCAGAAAGATGATATATAAATTTTCTAGTATTTTCTGTACAGGTATTAATTTGTTTGTAAATATGTTTAGATTGTACACTGAGTACTAGATATGGAAAAAGCTGAAATGTCTGTCATTGAGTTTATTAGGTGGATTTAATTTCAAAATCAAAACCAGACAAGACAGACTACCTTTGCACTTCTGTTTTAGCAGATAAAAATCTTACTCTGCAAATAACATCAGCCACCTTGAAAATGTTTTCTGAATTTCACTGTTTATGTCATTGCTGTTTGAGATGTATTACATTTAATACTTAAAGTTATTTACCTGGTACTTGTTAAATGTTGTGTACAGTTTGTACTTCTAACTTGTATGTATGAAGAAGTGAAAAGAAATGTGAATAGCTTGAAGAAAGTTAATACAAGCATCAGAAGACTGTGAAGATTACCAATGTATATTTGATAAAAAATACTGTTACTTGACTCACATTTCCTTTCTTGTGAAACAAGTTTCTGTTCCTGGACAAACATGAATCATATTGATTTTATGTATGCTGTTAATATATATCTGAGAGATAGGCTGTCACTTTCTTATCCACAGTGGTTGGGTAAAAGCCCAATCTGATTTTCTGCACTATTGCTCTTGTTACAGAAAGGAAGTTCTCTTCGGGATTTCCAAAGGGCATTGTAAGACTAATTTCCCTATTATAAACTATCAGACTCCTTCATGTGCATTCTGTTGTTAAATAATAGTTTGTACACTAATTAAGATAAATCTCACAACAATAACGCTTTAACAGTTAATAACACAGTACATTAGTTGTTACAACATATTTTAAGTTAACTTAATGGTACAAAGGTAATAATGAACAAGTAGAATACTGAGTAGTAGTGAAATTCTCAGTTCTGCATTGACACTTGAGGAATTATACCCCAAGTCTAATTTTCTTACTAACAATCAATCTTTTTACATTTTTTATAGAACTGAATATAAGTTGAATATTTTCAACTACTTTTTTATAAATTCTTATTTCTAATGCCTATTTTATTTTCACTGAGGAAGACTGATGCCACCTAATAGACCATACTTCAACATCCAGTAAATAATTATATTTTGTTTCTCAAAATCTTTCTCACTACATGGTTGTTTAGATAATTGACTGTTACTTATTTTTGCTCTTACAGAAGTCTTTTCCCATTTCTAAATGTATAATTTTAGTAACTATAGAAGTGGGTTTAAAAGTTTTTCTTTTTGTTTTGTTTTCTTTTTTTCTGGGTTTTTTTTTTTTTTTCTGATTGGTTTTCCTGTTGGCTTAGGTTGGACTGCAAGTAGCTTGATGATGACAAAGAGTTAACTAAAATACATTGCTTTGATGATTATCAGGTGATATGGCTGGATTTTTTTCTGAATGTGGGTTCTTCTAGAAAATCTAATTAATTAGTTTCCTGACTTTCCACTCTCCAGCTGTATGTGATAATCAGGGGAAAAGGGCCAATGGCACAGAGGTGAGGAGGATCCTTTTGGAGGATTTGAACTAGCACATGGCATAAAGGTGCATGCTGAAAGGTACAGTCTTTTTCCTTACAAAACTGACAGTGTTGGCTGGAGCGCCTCTTAAGTATCTGAACTGCTCAGGGAAAATGCAGCATGTATAAAAGATTTTTGGAGTGTTTTTTGGTTTTGTGGATGTAGAGGAATTAGTCTGTGTGAATTTCCATGTGGTAGTTAAGACACTATAATTTGTACATTGTGGGAGTTTTCCAGAAACTATATATGTATGTATATATAGCTAGAGAGAAACATTACTTAATATGTAGTGCAAGGCAGCAATGGAATACAAGTTTTCAGTCCAGGATGTGGGTATGTTACTTCTGTATTTTAAGCACAGTGTAGATCTAGGAGTGCAGTTATGTAGAATACCTCTTTTAAAGTGACTTATAAAGAGACTACTATACCAGGGAGTTGATTCATGAAAAGACTAGTGAGCTTCAGAACTGTCTCCATAACACAGGAAGTGAAGCTTGAGTTAAAATATTACTGCCAATATTGCCTTGGTTTTTGTTGTTTATGAGGAGATTATTTAGTTGAGCAGAGTGCTCTTTCTGTATTTTTTGTGTTTAGCTGTGAGGAGGAATTCACAGATTTTTTTCATCAATTCCCAAAAAAGCATGGAGATAATAGTAGAAATCTGTCAAGTTTGGGTTTTGTTTTGGTTTGGGTTTTTTTGCATTTAAGGATTCGATATTTCCTTACTTCATTCACTGTTATCTTTTTGTAGAACTTGAGATGTTCTGTATCATTGCGAATCCAGAAGTATTTTGCATATTCTAACTCATCAATCTAAAAGTAGATATAAAAATCTGTGAACTAAGAAATTTTCTTGCAGTAGTTATTGGTGTAAAATGGTGGTATTCACTGAAAATGCATAGATAAAATAATGATGTGAGAATTTTTTAATTGTTTTAAAAATCAAGGTGAAGTTCTGGCATCCTCTACTGTATAAAATCATGATAAAGTTGTCTGCATTTATGAGCGCACATGTACGCACACCTGCATGTATATAAATAATTCTTAGGGAGTTTTTATGATTTTCATAATTTTGAGGACTAGCGTCTTGGTTTTTATATGTATTGGGGTTAGCAACACTTATTCTGGAAGTACTGGGACAAGTATTATGGATGTGTTTATGATGCCTATAAGCTATTTGAGTTTGATCTATTTTCTGAAATTTGGGAATGTCTTCTGAAAAAAAAAAATAGAGAAAGTAGAAAAGAGTGAGGGAAGGAGAGGGGGGAAAAATAGCTAGTAGAATCGTTTTGCTTGGTTGACTGCTCATGAGATTATTTTTTGCCCTGTTAAAATGTATATTGTTGGAGTGTGGGGGAAGAGGGAGAGATTGGTGATGGAGGAGAAAGAGTTGTTTGTTTGTTTAAAATAAAACCCCACACAACAAAACAAACTTTATGACAAGACTTGTATTATTAGGAGAGTTGACTGAGACTGTAATTCTTCATTCTTGTTTGACATTTTAGACTGAATGTCATCTGTTACACTTTTAAAATGGGATGTAAGAATGCATGACTGTTGTCCCGGAGGGCATCTCACAAAGATGTGCACAGTATTTCTTGAGCTCATCTCAGTGAGAAATTGATTTTTAACTAAATGAAAGTTGATATACTGATTCATGTCCATACTGGGAACTCTTCCTGCATTATTGATTTATGTATGGTTGGCATGATATATATAAAATATATTGAGGAAAGCTTGTAAATTAGTTGAACTGTTATTGAGCATAGCACATGCAGACTTGAAAAGTACCAATGCAATCATAGCAGAACTTCATGACTGTGAGTTTAAAAAAATCACATCTTCAAAATTCTATAGTTCTGCTTAAGGATTAATTCATAATTCTAAATTATTCTTATTGAACACCCAAACTGTCAGTGAAGGGACTTACAGGTCTTAATTGAGTTTCCAGATCGTCAGTGAAGGAACGTACTGGTTTTAATGCCAGATTAGTTTTTAATGAAGCATTTCTGCTCTGTTTTACAGAGAAAGGAATTCAAGTAGGTATTCATTGTATGTATTTTTATGCAGATAATAATTCTAAGTGAAGTTAATTTGCTTCACAGACTTTTTTTGGGGGGAATGGAACTCATATGCAGCTTTGTTTTGTTTCTGAGAACTTCATGATGAAAGACAATTATGATTCCTTAATGAACTTAAGTAAAATGGTTTAAAATGAGTCTTCATCCAGGCCTTGTAGCACTTTCTTCTATTGGTATCAATGAGTGACTAAAAAGTAATTTTTAAAAGTAGCAGTAAAAAATTACAGTTGTACTTAAGATAGCTCGAAAGAGTCAGTACTTCAGTAAGAAAATTGAATTTAATATTCTACCAACTGTTAGTGAAAAATTTTGAACCTGGGGATATAAGTGGAGCCACTAATAGTCAGTCCAAAATTCAATTTAGCCTTGTTTCCTGCCTCTAGTAGTAGTCTGATAGGTTAGATGTTTCGAGAGGAAAAAGACATTAAAAAAAAAAAAAAAAAGGAAACAAAGTGGCACTTCCCTTTAAATGCCTTATGGATTTCCTCTACAATAGACTGTATCCAGAAGATTGTCAATACAGGATACTGGTTCTTTAGAAAAAATAAATCTGAAGTTTTGAGACATCTTAATGGATTAGGTCTTCCCCTACCACACATCCTTCTATTTATTCACTATGTAGAAATAGTAGATGTAGAAATAGTTCTCTTTCTCAGTGTACCATGAATGCAAATGTAAAGACCTGAGAATAAGAGTGATGATGACTGCTAAAAAGCTCCTATCTGTTAACACCTTCTCTGTGCACATGCAAATATATATTCATACACTATCAAAATGCAGTCCTGCAGGTTCTCTGCTATTAAATCCTTGTATTGATATTTTTCATACATACTGCATTTAAAGGAAGACAAAACAACAAAAACAAAGAACAAAACCAAACCAAAATGCACAAAAAAACCATTAAAAAAACAAAACAAAACACCAAACCCCCCAAAAAACCAAAAGACCCCAAAACCTTAGCCAATTGTTTTAGAGCCAAACAGGCTGGAGGCTGTGAATTATGGATAGACAAGATAACAGTGAATTGTATTCTTTTGCTAAATTTAGATCAAAGCCCATCAGACCAAAAGTCTGATGAACCAGAAATTAAAACCACAATGGCTAATTCAATATGTACAGGTCATACAGTAGATGTAACAGCTGGGTAGTGTATGCTTCACTGACCAGCATATGCTGCTACTCTAAAAGAAAATGAATAAACTTATGACTTGACACTTAAAAAAAAAAAAAAAATCACATTTCTGTGACATTATATCACAGAAAGCCTCCTGTATTTCATAAACCCACTTTGAACAGTACTGTATACAGAGTAAATTTGAAACTCTTACTAAATAGTCAATCAACTGCTGCAGAATGTCAAATACAGTATTTAAGTGGTAATGATTATTTAAATATGTACATTCATAATTTCCACATAAAATAGGGTTTTGTATGCCTTCCAAACTATTTTATTAACATCTTCTGTTCAGTGGAACAATGTTCTTCAGTCTCTGTGGGTTTTCACTGTACTTGATTGATTTGACATCTATGTTTTAATCCTTCTTTTTCAGAAATTTCATGTCTGATTTAAGTGAATACTTTTAATAACTTATTTTAACTTTTCTTGATTGTCCCTTTCATACTCAACACATACACACTCTCCAGAATTTCCAAGAAGTTTTAATGTGGAGTGTAAGGGGCTTATTCTGCCTTATAGTAAACAAATGTGTAATGGGAGTATATATTAGAATGTATATGATGTATTTAAAATAGAATACATCTTATCATTATAGTTTAGTTTAATTCTGTCAAATAACAAATCAAATCAAGTAGCAGAATCAAGCTTCAGCATTCTCTTCCACAGTGCAATTGCTAGAGTTTCTTTAAAGCAGTAACTTACAAAGAGGATCAGAGTAACTGGGTACCTTTTGCTATAGTTGTTCTTAGTGTTTTGTTTCTTTAGGATTTATTGAAGTGTGGGACATCACTCTAGACATAATTGGAATGTTAGAATCTATTGATAGCTGACTATCTACAATAAATATTCAGAAAATGTACTGCTGTAATATTTGGGCCTGATTTGCCATTGTATAATCCCAATGGAATCACTGCACCAAAAAAGCAGTCTGTATTTATTTACGCTAATAATCTGTGAATTCCTGGGAATAAGTTACCCAATTTGTTATCACTTTATGTATGGCCATTTTCTTACTTTTAAAAAAGTGATTTCATTTGAAAAGCTCTAAAAGATTATATTTTTCTCTTAGCATTAGGCTCAGGGATGCTTTAATATATGTCAAACTTATATCATCACTGAAAGTAAAATATTTCAGTAAGTACTGAGAAACTACAAACCTGAGCTGGCAATCATTTGCTTCTCCTAATTACCTGCTCATCCTTGATAGACAGTAATGTATTTGTTCAGGCTTATTCTAGTAGTAGTTGCTTATGTAGCAGGTGTGCCCTAGCGATCCTACTTCTTCTAAAACACTATTACCCATAAGAAGAGTAAGGTATCTAAATGGTGATGATTTTCTTTACAACATCCCTTCCATTTTCAGGAAAATGTACACAGTTGATATGAGCTACCAATTATTTGCTGATTTCATAGTATCCTTGAAAGTGGTACAATAGTAAAATCAATTGGCCTTGTATTTCAGTCCAAGGGAAATTTTTAATAATTATCTGGATCTGAGAATAAGAATCATCTAAAATGAAATGGGGTAATGGGTAGGAGAGTCAAAAAATGAAATATACCTTCTGTAGGAAAATTGTGCAGATGTGTCATGTGAAGTCATTATATAAACCGAAGAGTCAGGGAGGAGATGCTTATTCAGCTCAGTGAACAACTTTAGGACACTAAATAAAACATCATCAATTCAACACAGGAACAGGCTACAGATTTCACCTACAGCTATGGTGGTGTCTTCGCAGAACTATGAAGAATAAAAAAGTGAAGGAAAACTTTCTAGCACTAGAACTCTTTTTTCATATTGTTAGCTTTGCTAGTACATTCTCTTGTGCTGGTGTGAGAGCATATTATGCTGATTTGCATAGTCAACAGAAATGTCTTAAGTACAGTATATTAATTTACTTTAAGACTTTTAATAACTTATTTTAACTTTTCTTGATTGTCCCTTTCATACTCAACACATACACACTCTCCAGAATTTCCAAGAAGTTTTAATGTGGAGTGTAAGGGGCTTATTCTGCCTTATAGAACAACTTTGTCTTTATTTGCTTAATCAGTCTTGAAAACAGTTATTTTTCTTCTCCCTCTTGCTCCACTTCACCTTGTTATTGCATTCTGGTTGAGTGTTTTCATCTGTTAAGCCATGCAGGAGGACTGACTGGCCTTTCATTATCCCAACAAGAAAAAAGATAGATGATTTTAACTGTGGAACTACATACTTAAAAATGCTGTATGCTTTTTATCACACGGCATTGTTATAGCTCTAAAAGGTATGTCATAGTTGAAATGGAGATCTGCAAAACACAATGTTCAGAAATTGCTGGGAAGGTTTCAGAGTCTAAATACATGCTCATTGCTTGACCATAACATCACTGAGATGTCTTTATCAACAGTTTCATGCTGTTACATAATAGAAGCTTTCTTAGCAATTATTTTACAGTCCCTTGCACCCTTAGGAGAAAAAAAATGTAAAACAAAAAAGATTAAAAAAGAAGATAGAAGAAATTATTCTGTTTGGAATTTTTTTTTTTTTTTTGTGAACTATAAACAGCAATAAAATGGAAATCCAGTAAGTGCAAATTTACTGGAGTTATGGTCATGCAGCCAACCCTGACAGAGCACAGCATAAAATTAAAAAAAAAACCCAAAAAACCCCATAGTATTTCCTCAAATTTTATCCCTATATAGTAAACAAGCACATCACTCTACAATCTGAATGAAGGAAAACTTACCAGTAAGAAGCCTGAAGTACATAAAATTTTCATGAAGCTGCTGACAGCACGTGTCAAGATATTCAGCTGTTTTTGTCATCTTACATCTGTTTATATTTTCCTATAAGCTCCTAAGTACTTATTTTGTAGTTCAAGCATATTATAACCCTTAAGCAGCAAGATAAATGCTTAGAGCTGATTCAGTTAGACTATTATTTGATGGAATCGATCCTGCTGCTTCCTGCCTAATCACAGAAAGCTTTGCTGGCTATGTGACTATGTTTTGTAAAGAGGTATAAATCTTGTACTGTTTGAAAGCGAAGTGTCTGCTTTTTCACGTTCATCATAGCTAACTGTATTCAGACAAACTTGTTGGAATTTATTGTATTCCTACAGGTCGTGAGTCTTGTAGAATAGGAAGCATTAGAGTAGTGAATCTGTCAAAACTGTACCTGTTATCCAATCCATGGCAAAGTGCAGGAGCATTACAGTATAAATCCTGCTTCAGTGATTATTGCCAGAGGATGGACAGGCCATCTTTCCTGATTGGCTCCCCCAAGCATTAGAGATACACATATCCACAGTAAAAGTAGAATCTTGTATGAAGGAATTACAATTTTTTTAAGACTTGTCACAATTACATCATTTTTCTTTTTTAAATACTTGTTACAATCTTTTGAATAATTAATCTTTTCTAAAACAATAATCTCTGTCTGTTTTTTATCCTTGCCTAAGAACTCCTTAGAACCTTATTTGGACCTTTTAAGGCCTTGACCATCAGGAATTTGCTTATTGATTGAGCAATTACAGAATAATCACTACAAATTAAAATAATCAGAACTGGTCTTATCTATTTTTCTTTCACTACTTTTTAAATCTCTTCTATGAAGTCATTATTTCTCTTCTTCCTTTCTGTGATGTTTATGTCCTTTTTTTTTATGGATTTATATTGATTAAATATATTAAATATATAAATATATTAAATTTATTCTGTCTTCTCTAGAGGAAGATAATGTATTAGAAGCTAATCAGGTAATTTGTTTTCTCTTTCCAATAATGTACTAATGCACTGCATATCACTTAAATGAATATTTATTTCTTTTGGTTTAGTTTTCCATTTTTTCCTTTCTCTTCTCTTGTCAAAAGCAGCTGTCAGGCATGTCTTGCCCTTCAGCTGCTTGTGATGCTTATGCTCTGCAGATAAGGTGACTGCCATTCTATAACAGGCAGAAAACCTCATGATAAAAAGGGTCCTGATAAGGGCTGAATATACATCTCCACTTTTGAAGTGCAGAAATTTTCAAGAAATTGGTGATTTATTATAATCTAAAGACACACTGTCATCTGTTGAGTGTTGTGTGGCTCCTTTAGACAGAGAACTATGTCAAAGGTCTGCCCTACAGTGTTGTTCTGATATTTTTTGTAATATAAACTGAAAGTTTATTAAAAGAATTATATTTTCAGTAACTATAGAAATTGATTGCCCAAAATTAGAATTGTTGTAAATGTGAGAATTTTTTTCAATTAAATACTAAAAATATCCAGTGAGAGTTTTAGACATAATAAGTATAAAAACTTTTGATTAATTATTTCAATGTTTTAGTTGTTTAAATTCTTCCCATGATTTGCTGAGCAAAATATAATACAAATATAATACTATATAAAATAGTAGGCAGACTGTTTATCATGATTGTATCTGGTAAATTTAAAAGTTGTCTGTTTGCTGGAGGAAAAAAAAAATAGACAATTTGGCTTTTATCTTGTCTTGGATGTTTACTTAGCCCACAGTCAGAATAAAATTGTATCATTGTTGGAAAACCATTTATGAAGACTCAGCTGAGCAGAGATACTTACCTTAAACAAGAGGTGATAGCAACAGCAACATGGTAAGACATAGCCACCTAACTATTTCCCTGAGATCCCCCAGTAAAGCAGCTGAGAACAGGTAGGTCCCTCTAAAAAACAATCTATAGCACCTGTCTAGACTCCACAGGTCACAGCTAATCCTACATTTACTGAAGCTCAGTGTTTTGCAATTTACACGCAGGGGTTTCATATAGACACTGCTCTTTGCAACCAATCTCCAGTACAGAGTAACTCAGAAAAACTTGTTTAACAATGATAACTGATAGACATGACTTCTCTCTGTGTATCTTTATCCAGATATAGCTAAAATTTTAAATCTTTATGACTATTGATGGTGATCGATCATCAATACATCACTCACTTTAGGTAAGGTTTCTTACAAAGTTTCCAAATTAGATTTGTCATGGCAGTAACCACAGCAGGTTATGCACCTACTCGATGAAACTATTAGCAAACAGGTTTGGGGGAGGTTTTTGGACGAATTTATTGGCCGAACACATTTTTCTTTAACTTCAAAGAAGACATCAAAGGTTTCTCTGGTGACAGAATATGTTGCACTATCTGGTGATTTTTATCTCAATTTTTAAAAAACAAAAGAGACATTTGGAAGCCTGCATTATACTTAGTATTGATACTATTTTTAAAGGTTTTTTTCCAATACAGTGAAAATGAATTTACATTGTTGGGGTCAGAATCATGTCATGTTCCACTTCACAAGTAGCCCAATATAGGATAGTGACAAAAGTCAGATTAATACTGAAAAATTTATTAACATGATGAAATTGTGCAAGTCAGGTATTACAAAAAAGACCTGAAGCTTTGAAAAAAGCAATTAAATGAGCTCTGAATACAACAATATCTTTATTAGCATTCTACTCAGCCATGTATATATGATTTAAAAAATGTACATGCAGTGGATAATGCATGTAAAATAGATAAAGGTGTAAGTTTTAACTGGTTTTGTCAAGTGCTTTGAAAACAGATTGATTCTGAGATAAAAGCTACTGCTGCTTGGAGGACACAAGGGACATTTCTTGCTTCAAGTGGATGAGTCCATTTTTACCTCTGGTAAATATATGGTAAGCTTGCAGTAATGCAGATGCAACTTAATTTTTTTTGACAAGTAACACACATCATTGTGGAAAGGGGAGGAGGATTTTATTAGCTGTCTAGGTTATCAGATAATGTTCTATCAAAAAATTAAATGTAGTTTAAGAAGTTTTCTTGAAATACCATTTCTGGTTAAAGTCTGTCTTCTAATGAACAGCAAGGCTTCTCAGTGTTTTCAAGTACGTAGGATGTCCTCCTGATTCAAGAAGTCTGTAAGAGATTCATGGTTCAATCTTCTAGCAAAATAGTTGAGGTTAACCTACTGATACTGCTTCAGTAATTTTATATAAAGACTGACCTGTGGTCTCAGTATTATGAGAAATCATACATTTCTAGTATAATGGGAAAAAAGTGGACATGATGGTTGTTACTGTATACCAGTAGTACACCTTATGAGGAGTTCATGGAAAGGACTTGAATGGCTAAATACTAGTATTTCCGGATGCTCTGGGAGAATTTGAGAGGTAGGAGACATATAAAAAGTATATTTCCATAATAAAGGAAACAAAAAAATAAAATTAATAGCATTAGATTATGTCCAATTGACTTGAGCTTTCAGCTTTGGAAAAAAAAA
This sequence comes from Megaceryle torquata, assembly GCA_024611175.1. NCBI lineage: Eukaryota > Metazoa > Chordata > Aves > Coraciiformes > Cerylidae > Megaceryle > Megaceryle torquata. Next base: position 38,302 of record JANIJG010022453.1, read on the forward strand.
AAGCATGGTGAGTTCTGACAGATCAAAATTCTAATGTTCAGTTAAAATCATTGCATTTTACCCTTCACATTTTTCTTCCGTTCCCATATGGGGAAGCTCTATTCTTTTTCTTTTTAATAACAGTTCAACCAAGATAATGTGCAGATAAGACTTTCACACTTCGCAAGAATAGTAAATTCTTTAGCTTGTGTTGAAATCTTTGCAGCAAACTTGGAAAACCAGTCAAAATATTACACCTATGTCACCAACATTAACCAAACATCCTTCAATTCATGTGTTTCGTATTCATCTCTGTGCTTTTGCATCACTGGTTTTTGATGTGAAAGCACTAATTATTTTCCTTCAAATTAAAGAAATCCAGTGACTGATCATTAGACAGACTCCTTGGAGACCATCTCAGTAACAACTAAATAGGTAATTAGAAAACAACTAGATAGTTGGGAAAAAAAATACACATAGTACACAATGAGCCAAAAGTTCTTTTTATTGTTGAATTGCTATAGAATCTTTTTACCTAGCAAGTTTTTGTATTATTTAAACATGTTCAATATAAAGCATGTAAAAATAGGTCAGCAACTGCATCATATACTTTTATAAATACCTACATTACATTAACTGCTACCGCTGACATAAGAGAAGCTGGATAAAATTTGCTCATTTCAGAGTTTTGTAATAACAACATGCTTCCATTCTAAAAATACAAATCAATCAAAAGAAATGTGTTATTGTAATGAAATAGGATAAAAGATGTGCACATTCACAGTGCATTTAGTGTTTTTAGTTTACTAGAAAATAATCATAAGAGCCTTCCAAGTCACTAACAAGAACTGACCAACAGAGTGCAAGGATTCACATATTGTAGTTATTGAAAAACATCTGTCCAGTCATTCTGCAGTCAGATCTCCCACACCTGCATATTTAAAGAATAGACTAGCTTTTACTTTGTTATTTTGTAGTTTACTAGTCCTTCTCTAGGTTCTTTGATCTCTTGATTATTTGTGACAATTCAATATACTTGTAAAATATATTAATCGGCACTTGCATGTTTTTCTGTTTTCATTTCACAAAAGCTAGTTCATATCAGGTAATCATTTTCAATTGATAGATATTCATGCAAGTCAGACAGAGAGAAATATTAAACCTTTTATTTTTCTGATTACTGGTAATATGGTAATGTGTGTGGGGAAAAAGTGACTCATTACCAACATTATAAACCATTTATAAATCATTTTCTTGGAACTTGGACTGTGAATAAGGAAGGTGTGCCCACTAGTGCCTGCTTTTGGTTTGCTTTCAATGTTGTTAACATGAAAAGCAAGCAGTAACTCTATACTGGTGCTTTCTGCTTTTATTACCACTGCAGACTGTAGAAAAGAGAGGTCTGCTGTGTCATTAATCTTAGAAGTGGTCTGACTTTTTCTGAAATGTTCATCAGATTAAATTTAGGTGGAGAGGCTGAAATAAAGAATTATTTACTTGGTATGGCTGATGCATTCTGTGCTGATCTTATCAGGAGTAAAGACATTTAGTATCAGTAAAGCCAAGTGATAGGCAAAATCATGTTATGAAGTAAAATACAACTTCTCTTAAAACCTCTATATTATAACCTGTTATCAGAAAAATAAATCTCAGCTTTAGATAGCCAGTTTTATAAGAAGTGAGATATTTATCACTGCCTTTTGTCTCTAGAAATATCTACTTTTCTTTCCATATTAAGAATCAATGGACTCAGGTGTGTGCAGGCCTGTTACTGTGATTTTATATACATCTATATATGGTTTAGACCTGTTTAATGTCAGATTTTAGTTTTCAAGACTATTTACAGAAAATCAGTCTACACCAACCAAAAATAGGAGTTGAAACTATTAAAAGATGTTTGCAGTACTTAGCATATATATGATACATTGAAATGTTAGTTTTGAAAGGAGTCAATAAATAATATGCAAATAAAACTGAAGCTTGTTCACAGGAAAAAAAGCATTAGAATTTATCTAAAGTTTTATGTAAATAATTTCCTTACTGTTGTAGTTGGCATAGGTTTGATGTGAAATATTTACATAATACAAATTATAATATGCCCTAACTACCTTCACATGGTGAGCAGCTAACAATCTCATAGTGCAGGAAATTTTACTGCTGCTCTTTCTACACCATGTTCAGATTAGTACTGTGTCTTTTCAAAAGCTTGAAACAAATTCACTTTTTAATGCTTTGTGGTTTACCATAATATATAAATAAGTTGCAAGACACATACTGGAATAAGAGAAGGAAACATTAGTTACTTATCTGTCTAAATACATTAAAATTCAGCTTCTATCTTACAAGATATTGAGGGAAAAAAAATAGTCCCTTTTATCAAAATCTGTTTGATATGCCAGTCTGAAAGTACAAGTGATTTGTAAATTTTGGGGATCATTTTGGAACACATCAAGGCACATGAAATTTTTTTCTCAGTTATCATTTTATGGCAGCATGTATTTACTTGTCAGGCAAGTGGGGGTGAGGGGAAGAGATGCCATTTAGTCTCTCTTTACTAATGCAGACTTCACTAGTCACAAAGAGGGATGTAGGACTGGAAGCTGAATGAAGTTTCTACTTATGTTCATACTACACAGGGGAAAACAGTGAAAAATGTCTCAGTGGTAGAATGATTTTTATTTTTGTTATAGAATGCATATACATATGTGTGTATGTGCGAGAGAGATTCTTGGTGAAAAGTTTCTTTCAGGGATTTAATTTAAAACCTCTTAAGTTTTTTGCCCTGTGGTGCCTATACTGAATCCAAGTGACCTCACTAGTACTGTTGCGTTCCTTTTAACTACAGATGACCTTGCTGTTAATTTTTATTGTTTTTTAAACAAAATCACAAAAGCAGAAAAGTGAACAAACAGAAAACCCAAACCAAAGAACAGTGAAGGGCTGTTCTAGATCTTTTAGATCACCTGCATTTGGCCAATAGAAAAATTTCAAGAAAAATGTTTATCCTAACTTGGATCTTCTGCATTTTGACTTTTGTTAATATAATTTTAGTCTTGTTTACAGGGCTTGGGGTTTTGGATGTTGTTGGTTGTTTTATTAGAAAAGTCGTGGATACCCTTTAGCAAGTAGTTTTACCCACTGTCGTCTTTCCATGTTTGAATTTCAGTATCTATGCTACTCACTAACTGGTCAAATTTTTCACCAGTTTTGAAATAAACAGTTAGGTACTTTCATTTTGATGTTTAATGTCTTCCAGAATGGTGTAGATAATCTTTCTTGATGGTGAACCCATCTGGGCTCGTGTGCCACCCTTGTAACACTTCTCAGGCCATCACTGGGGTGAGTCTTCCTATGCTTTAATTTTGTTTTGTGACTTCTCACTCCTCTTTCTAGTCACAAAGAATAGCACACTATAGAGTAGCTTCCTTTAAGAAGCAACTTCTTCCCACATATTTCTAATTCTGCAGAAGTAGCAGGACTTCTTACTCCTTGTCTATTTTTTGGTGTGTTCTTGCTGCTAGCTCAAAGTACTATGGAGGGACTGGTGAATCTTCTCCCAAACTCTCTTTCTTGCCCTGTATTCCATTAACCAGAAGTCATCTTTCTTGCTTGCGGTATTTTGTGAGTTTTGAGGTGTTAGATATCATTTTCAAAAACAAACAAACAAAAAACCCCACCCAATGTAAAAGAAAAAACCTGCTTTGTTTGAACTGTTGGAAGCCAAGTAGATACAACAGTCATACCAAAGGAGGAGTCTGGACAATATGATCACATATATGGCAGAATTTATTTTCCTAATTTCTTCCTGGTGAATCTGATTGACAAATTAAAATACTATCTCTAATATTAGCTGACTTCCATAATTTAAAATGTCACAAGACACAATGCAAGTTTTAATACACAGTCTCTCAGTAGAGGCAGAAGAATGTATTAGAAAGAATTTGTTTCAGTCTGTATCATTTAGGAGCAAAATTGTGTGGATATTCTTGTTGAATGGCTTTTATTACTGAGAATGATGTTATCAGACTTTAGTCATGAGTCTACATTTGGTAAAAAAAGGCTGAGGTTTTGGGTTTTTTGAGTCACTGATGCATTATCCATCATTACTGACCTGTCTTAGACAATCTAAACTAAATTGCTTTCTTTTTTTAATCAGAAAAATGTAGTGTAATTTTTCCAGTCTCCCTGAATTTTGACATGAAAGACATTGTGTTTGCCTATAATTATCTGTGCTAGAAATTGGGGGGAAAAAAAAAATCAAAGTTTTATGTTGTTAGATTTCAACTGCAGAGATGCTTCTCACAACTGAAGTCCTAGAAAGTGAAATTGTATATGTAAGGAACAACAGACACAAAGTCCACAGGCAAGCTCCTAGATAGTGCACGCATCCCAACACTGTCACTAAAATGCTTGAGCATTGACCTAAAGAAAGCCCCCTAAAGACTGAAATGGTAATTCAGCTTTTATCTTCATTTAATCTGTTTTTTTCTGACAAGAATGGAAGTGTGGTGGCCAGATCCAATTGTGAAAATGTTTTGGATTTTTTTCTGTGCAGACAAATGTATAATAAGAATAAAACGTGAGATAACATGTAGATAATTTTATGTGGAACACTGATTGAATGGGCTAGGTGATTAAGATGTTTGACTAATACTTTTGAAGCTAGATTCAGTCTGGTAGTATAAAGATGAGAATTCCTGAATAATTCCATTTCTAGCAGATGAATACTGAAAGAAGCTGTCTCTTTTCCTAACTTCTGCTCCCCCATTAAGGAGGGGATATGCCAGAATAGCTACTTACACCCTGAAAGTCCCTCTATTATTCTCAGCTACTTTTGAAAATAAACTTCGTTTTTAAAAACAAAAATAGTGTAAGCTGTCATATTTACCAAATATTTACCATATATACTGGTTTTCTTTTTCTCTAGAAAAATTATCTTCTCAAGTTTTTAATCATAAATCAGATCCTTCAAAACACTTCAGAATATCTTTAGTTTTTGACTGTTGACTCCTGTTTTCCAATTTATCTGTCTGTAGTGAATTCCCTAAAGACTAAGACCATCTGGTCCTTCAGTTTATTTAACTGTTTCTCAGTTTTTGTGAGCCTTGAATTAAAACTGTCAAGCTCAAGGTTTAGAACCATAATGATTTCTCAGACATCATTAATTTTAATGTTTCCAGGATCTGTTCCATTTTTGCTCTTACTCTTAGTTCCCATAGGAGTAAGAGCTTACTTTCTTATAGAATGTGCCTTAAAAGTGGATTAAAAATGAAATAAGTATGTGTGTGTGCAGGGGAATCCGAGTTGCAGTCCGAATCTTTATCACAGTTATTTTAAAATCTCATATATGAAATAGCTGTTTAAGTGTTTTCTTGCTTTCATTTAGCTTTCATAGCTAAACATAGTAACAGTTCTGTTTTGCCAGTGGGAAAACCTAATGTAGGTGGTGATTATACATAATAAGTGAACATGTAACAGTACATTAATTATTAATACATTATGTAAGGGTTAACAAGGTAGTCTTAAGATACCTCTGGGAGGCTAATAAGTATTATTTATCCCTGTTTGGTTTGTTGTTGGGGTTTTTTTTTGTTAGTTTGGTTTGGTTTTTTTAACTGAGATAATGAAGCCTGTTTAATATTGAGAGAATTGACTTAAGTATTCAAGGGCTCAAGTCAAGACGAAATGAGTGATGTTCAAACAGAGAGGACATTATTCTTCCCTTCTTTCCTATGTCTCTGGTACTAAGGCCAAGACAAAGGTTGTGTGCTTTTTTTTTTTAATTCCTGCTTCAGAAATTTGAAAGAATTATAAGAATGTTCATAGGTCATAGAAATACAAGAAATGTAGCAAAGATTTAAGCATCTGGAAAGTCCTCTATATAGCCATTGTAATCCTTATAAATAACATCATTTTTTTCTGTGTACAGATACTGATTTGTAAATGCTGATGTTATCTTTCACCTCTCTTCTGCAGGAATTGAATATTTAGTATACATTGTTACACTTTCATGTCTTTTGCTCTTCTGGCAGAACTAGTTGGCCTTTACTATACCAGTGAAAAGGTGAAATCTTAAATGTTTTTATGGCTCTTTTATAATATATATTGTATGTCAGTCTTGTTAATGATTTCTTAATAACAATTTGGGGATTGTTATCACTGCATAAAACCAGTGATAAACATAACAAAGTGTAATATTGGCATAGATAGGAAAGATGAAAATATATGTATTGGTCATGACTTTATTATGGTTATTTTAAATGCCCAGAGCAAGATCTTATATAATATAGTAGATAAATTACAGAAATATCATGGGATTTGTGGTGATTTGCTCACATTTTTGTTTTAAGAAACGGGAACCTTAAATATTGTCCTTCCAGAAAGTGCGATTGTACTATATGATAAAGTACTTAAGAAAAATGCTACCACATAATATGAACCTTGGTTCACATCATCTACTCCTCAGTAGAGGGAGGAGTAGTCTGTATTTTCCCATTGATACTACCACAGCTTCTTTGATTTCCATCATTGTGGCCTGTATCACATGTTCATTCACAGAATGAACAAGATTCCAATTGATGAAAAAGGGTCTATGAGACCTTAATAAGAGGTCCTTTTTAAGGATCTCTGTACTTCTTCACATGATAAATTTGCAGGTTTTTGGTGTCTTTCCCATCTCAGGTATCTCAGGAACACTGAAGAAAGGTATAATGCTTTTGTTAAAACTCAGAAGTTCATCTAAACTAGCACAAGTAAATTGTTTTATATGCAGAGATCAGCTCAACTGTATGTCACACTTTAATGTTAATGATATTAGAAGTGGTTTGCCTGGAGGAGGTCAGCAGAATCACCATTTAAAATATTTTAGTCTGTACATAAAAGAGGAGAGTTTAAAGGAATATTAAATACATGTTTTAAGTCAATTTCTCTCTTGTTTTTTGCTGTAGTTTTTTTTGTTTTGTTTTTAGCAGCCCATATTATGTACTAATTGGTGTTATCATAATAGCCAGTCTCACTCTCCTTGTTATTTAATGAAGATAAAGTTGGCCTGCTCATTCACAGGGTAGAAATGTGCTCTTCCCCATGGTGAAGGTGACAGGTATCATCTTTTGTGTGGGTCACCAGGGGAAAGAAAATTCTTGACCTATTGTGTCTTCCTTTTTCTTCTTGCTAATAAAAAGAGAGGACTAATAAAATAGAGCCACATAACACATTGTATTTGTTTTTCCAAGTAGAACTTGGCTTTTACTACAAAGGTGTAGTTGGTTGTTCAGAATCATGCTCTACAGCTAGATACCGTCTTATATATTTGTTTTGTGACTTAGTGCCACCAGGATAATCATGACCTCTGTACAGCTGTTAATGGCATGCAAGTGAGATGTTGCCTTTTGATTTTACAACAGAATGGCTGTTGTACTGTCTGTACAACAGACAGCACAAAATGCTTTAAACATGAGTACCATACCAGTGTTTGAACTGTTTTTTATCACAGTTGTAGAAAATGGTCAGGAGAGGAGATTGGCATAAGAAGGAGCTTCCCCTTAAAATACTGTGGTTTTATCATGCACAGATAGTTGCTGTATTTCTGTTACTGCCCAGAAGACTCTTCTGTTCTGTAGATTCCTCTTTACTTCCAGATGTGCAGAAATGTTCAACACAGTCAAATTCTGTAGTACTTAAAAAAAAAAAAAAAAAAAAAAAAATCTTTTCCAAAAGAAAATTAGAGAATTCTCTGTAGTGGGCATGAGATGGATAGAGCAGGAGCAATCTATTAGCATAAAGTGGAATAGATGAAAATGGGAAGGACTGTCAAGTGCTTCTATTATAATATAGTTATAGCCATGTTAGTAATATTCCTGGTGTCTCTTTTGCCTTATGATGAGGAGGCTACCTTAGCTGTACAAATACAGCCATATTCATCAAACCTGTTTTTTAAGCTTCCTTGTCCCATGGACAGGTTAATTCATAATTTCATCTTTAGTAACAAATTTAGTAACAAGGTAGGCCTCTTTGGTTTCTTACTGATAAGTACAGCTCATCACTTATCTAAGTAACATGTTCAGGTTGGAAGAATATATCTTAAAAGCTGATATTTATTCAAAGTGTAAGACTTTCATCTGTACATAAAATAATATTGTACTTAAAGCCAGTTAAAGAAGGAAAGTTGTACATCTTTAATGAACTGTTTTATTTCCTCAGGCTGGATCAGCTTGGCATATCTGTTTGTTGTATGTTTTTTGGTTTGGGTTTTGTTTTTTTTTTTAATTATACATTTAATCTAAAAGTCTCTGATATTCTTGGGGTACTAGCTAATGTTTCCTTGTTCAGACCCATTAACAGTTTTCAAGAAATACTTTGTTCTTCAGACTGTATATCACTTTGCATTATCATAACCATCCCTTCTTTGTTCTATGTGAAGCCCTTTGTATGATCTTCCTACAAGCACCTGTTGTCATTGTGCTGTCTAAGGATAACTAATGGCACTCTTCTAGTGGCAAGGGCTGAATGCTAGTTTGTCATAGGAAGATTGATAGAAGGGATTTTCACTCCTTGTACTTTGAGTGAACTGTAGCAGTGCATGTATGTTTGGAAGATAAAAATCTTATTTCACAGTAAGTATCAGCTAAATTACATCCCAAATGAGTAAGACAGTATGAAGTCCTGTCTTGTCAATAGCAATTACTGAATTAGTAATATGTAACATCAATACTATTGCACACACATGAAAATAGTCGCTTGTCATAGTGATTTTTTAATTAAAACTCTTTATGTAGTGACATCGATAGAATATGTAGACCTTTCATTCTAGATTTTTAGTCATATCTTTAACTCATATATTGTCAGTGGTGTTAGTCATTTTATACCAGTGGAAGTTCCATCTGTAAAAACTAAAACTGTGATTGCTACATTTACACTGAATATTAAATTGAGGTTTATTCTGGGTTTGATTCCTAATTCAAACTGTTCTTATTTCAGTTTCAAAAACTTTATCTGTAGTTTACAGTGCAGTCCAGCTTTGAAACTCTGGGCAGGCACTTTTGTCTGACGGTAATATGGTCCAACTCACCTCTAATATGTATCTCAAGCAAAGCTGAGTCTACTTGTAATCACCTCAGTTAATTGGCTTAGCTGATTCAAGGTTTAGGAGAAAGTAGTAGTGCAGGAAATTTCCCAATCCTCCCCAGAAAAGAAGAAAAAGCATTCCAGCTTTTCCAAACTCCAGCATCTATATCCTTTCAAATGTAATAACCAGAAAGCAGGAAGATAGAGAAGGATTGTATAATGACATGCATGGCCTAGGTTTTGGCCAGCCACCCTCAAATGGTCTTGTTGTTGGGACGTCCCTTTACTTAGGAATTTTCCTTGCTTTTCTACTTAGAATATTTACCTTCAAACAAAACCTAGGTCTTAGATTTACTAGTATTCTTCTGCCACTTAACGCATTGTGAAATGATTGTTCAGATGCTAAAATCAACATCCCAGTAGAGTTTTAAATTAAGGTGTAAAACATAGCTGTAAATTAACAAGAATGTGATTATCTACAGCTATGCAAAGACAGTGAAAATTAGCACTGATTGCTATGAAGGACTGGATATATACTTCTCTGTTTAAAGTTATTAACTAGATGCTGTTTGGAGAGGATATTTCTCTGGTTTTCAAATACACAGGTGATAAATTTTTTCTGAAATCTAAAATAAGTTTTACCCTCTTCAATATGAGGATATATTTAGTGTAATGCCACTGAAGGATACTTTGTCACAAGAGGAATACATTTTCCTATGCCTATCAGAAAAAGGCACCCAAAAGCATACCTACACAAATCTTGGGCTGTTGGACTATTTATATGACAAAATGCATTATTACAAAGAAGATTGACAGAGTTAACTTGATTCTCCCATGTTAAGCCTTATTAGGCACTCTATCTCCATATTACAAACTTAATTAGCTGGAGTTGTAGTTACGTCACCTTCAATGGTAGGGATAATTTATGTGAGCTGAAGTCTAATAGGCTTGACCTTCATTCAGTTGTGTGAATGGTTAAGAACATAAATGCATACTGTTTACCATCTTACTGGAGGTTCAAACTGATTAAGTCTCCAAAAGAAAGAGCTGCAGAAGTCAAGTGCAGTCATAAACACATTTGAAACGTAGCTACAAGTTGAACTCTTTCCTGGACTTTAAACACTTAAGTAAAAATAACTACTGACTGCAGCACATGTCTCTGAATGTAGAGGAGGAAATACTAATGAAAGCAGTGACAGGTTGTTAGCTAAAGGCAAAAAAGTAGAAGACGGTTTTCTGTTTAATGTCATAGGCTAAATATACTAACATTAATTATATTCCCCAAATTAAATCTACCTGCTAGTTCCTTTGCAGTTTTTGCATATGTTTTTCATATCCACATTTCCCTTAGAAGTGACTTAACAGTTATTACATCTACATCCTCCCTGAATACAGTCCAGATCACTGTAATGATACCTATTACCTACAAACCTACCTGAACTAAGAACATAACAGATGGCCCAGACTAAAGATGAACCCAATTCTTAAGTATTCTTTGGCAGTGACTAAAAGCAAGTGCTTAGGGAAGGGTGTTGGAACAGGGCTAGCCTCAAGAGAGAGTGTCCCAGAACACTTTTCTAGTCTCCACTAGTTTGCAGCTCTGGGTTTTTGTGTGCAGTCTTGACTAGGGAAATACCATATAATGAGTTGTTATTATTAGGGTCTTTCTATTTAGGGAAAAAGGCAGAATTGTGACTTAGGATAAAACTATGTTTTAAGCCTCAGGTGAAGCATGGATTTGGTCTGTGACTCTTGGGCATACTGTGTACTTTTTTGTACTATTAGTACATCTCAGCTAGAAAAAACAATAGAGCACTGGACTTCAGTGAAAGTCAGATGCTGAATCTGTGAAAATGTTTGTGTTTCAGTAAATGACAGCTGAAAAACTTTCTCTGAATTGAAAATGAGGAGATTTCCGAAAGTCTTACTTTTACTAATGAAAATTACAGCACTTTTGGTACTTAAGATGTGATATTCAGAATCTTACGTGATCTGATGCACTTGGCTGAAAGGACTGAGATACATTGCCCTGCCTGTAAATGGTAAGGACAGAACTATGTCAAAGGAGCTGCCTCTCATATATAATTCCTTTTTCTTATTTTAGGACCTAAAGAAAATTTAGGGTGTTCCTGTGTTGATAAATTAATCTAATAATTAATATCACTAAAATATTAATTATTAAATTATAAATATCTGTGCATTTGTAGGCTTCTACAAATGACTACCTACCTGGAGTAGCTAAAAATAATATTCCAGATACTGCAGAATAGCTGCACTGGCTTTGAAGTTACTAAGCTTACACTCTAATGCAGTGTAGCATAAAGATTCAGTGATACACTGTTTCCCAATTTCTGTAGAAATTGCCTTGCTTTTCTATAACTCTCCATGAGAATTTTAACATAGGGCTTTTAAAAATACATATATACACAGCAAAATTTCTATATATGCTAGTACAATAATAGCAAAAGTATAAAAATTTATTCATAATCTTGACCATTCATAAGTATGTTCCTGAATAGCTTTGTGGTTTAATAAATATTGTTGTCGTGGTCTTTTGTAGGTGAAATTTGTCACTTCACTGATAGGTTGTTATGATTTGTTGGTAGCTAAGATGAGGTTTTGCTCTTTTGGATAATCTATCTAAATTTATCTGGGTAGAATTTTAGAAATACTTTTAAGATTGCACTGGAGCTCTCTTTCAGTAGGTTAGGAAATGGAAAGCATAGACTAACATTTAATTTATTATTTGTTTTGAGAAGTTAATGTTGCATCATGTGTTCAATCCTATGTGATCCTTCAGGTTCAAGTACCAGTGATTTTCAGTCATTCTGATTCCTGAAACATTAGTATAATTTCACTGGTAGTGTAGACAAACTCAGAAACTTTATTTCCATTGATTGGTTGGTATACAGTATCTATGAACTTATTTTTCTTAGTACTTTTTTTTTTATAGATCTCTTAGAATTAGTCTACAGGGATCCATGGTCCACATGTTGAAAACTGTTTACTAAATAGGGAGATTATTGTGTCCAGTTCTGGTCTCCCCAGTTCAAGAGGGACAGGGAAGTACTAGAGAGAGTCCAGTGGAGAGCTAAAAAGATGATGATTAAGGAACTGAAACATCCCTCTTATGAGGAAAGCCTGAGAGCCCTGGGGTTGTTTAGCCTGGAGAAGACTTAGAGGGGATCTTATCAATGTTTACATATATCTGAAAAGTGGGTGTCAATTAGAAGGGGACAGTGTTTTCAGTGATGCCCTGTGATAGAAGAGGTAATGGTCACAAACTGGAACAAAGGAAGGTCCACCTCAACATGAGGAGAAACTTCTTTACTGTGAGAGTGACAGAGCACTGGAATAGGCTGCCCAGAGAGGTGGTGGAGTCTCCTTGTTCAGAGGCTTTCAAGACCCACCTGGATCTGTTCCTGTGTGACCTGCCCTAGGTGATCCGGCTCTTTCAGAGGGGTTGCACTTGATTATCTCCAGAGGTCACTTCCAACCTCTACCATTCTATGATTCTATAAGTATATGACATAATTAATCAGCTAGCCAGGCAGTGAAGCTTAGGTTATTAGCTTTTTGCCTATGAAGAAGCCTTTGAGAAAGAAAAGGCAAAATTAGCTCTCTTCATATTTTATTTCTTTTGAACTAGCAGCTCCAATATCTGGGGTTTTTTTAGCACATTGGCTTTCCATACATTCTGGTGGAGCACTTTTAGTTCTCTATCTTACCTTTTATAAAACTAATGTGTTTTCTATCATATAGATAGCTTTTCTTCAGCATACAGTAAAACACAATTGCTTCTCTATAAAAATGGACTAAACTCTTCTTTATACTCTTTGCCAAATTTGTTTTGCAAGCAACTGCAAAATACAGCATTTCACTCTGGTAAGCCATAAGTTGTATATATTGAGTTGCAATACCGTGACAGTGGTCTTCTGTATCCAGGAAGAATAAGTGTCACAGTAAACAATATATAAAAGCCTTACCCAGAGACTGTTACTAGAAATTGCATTTAATGTAGTAGTAGTTCCTTAGTCTCCTCTGATTGTCATCATCTGAATCTTTTAAATCATATTTTAAAAGTGGGAGGGGATGGGACAGATGGACACGGGGGATGGGCACAAAAAAACCAAACCCACAATTGCTTAGTTCTGTATCATTCATTATTTAATGAATAAGTACTTCAGCTATTTGAGTGAAATGTGGATTTTGATATTGGAAGTCTGTAATTATTCATAATGATGTCTTCTATTCTGTAATAATGACAAATCCTAAACCTCAAGTGTCCCATATAGAGGAGACTGCTAACAAAAGACATCTATTTGTTGTAAAGTAGTCCCCTGATATTATTCGTGTTTATCTCATTTACTTGAGAATTAAATCTCAAAAAAAAAAAAAAAGGGAAAAATAAAAGCATTGTAATGACGTTTTTATTGATTTTCTGTGAAGATGTGCAATTTTATTATTTTTTTATTATGAGGTATATTTTCTGTCTTTCTAAAGATAAATGCCAAAGAATTAATTACTTTATATTATTCATTCACATTCCACATGATCACACCACTGTATTTTAATGTTATATTTTACTTCCATGGAATTTATTAAGAATTTCTTCTTTTAATAACAGATGCAAAACTGGGTTGGGTTCAGTATTACCATAGATCACCCTAAAGTCTTATACAGTAATAGAAATATTGTCTGTAGAAGTACAGACAGTCATAACATTTCATGAGAGCTTCCATATTTTCTCATAGCATGAGCCAACAAGCCACATTTTAATGAACAGATTAGAGAGGGGGAGTGTTTCTATCTTCTCTCAGTTGGTATCAAATTCCCTTCCATCTGAGGCCACTAAATTGGTCAGAAGCGTTTTTATCAGCATGGCATGGGAAGGACGGAGCATTTATACACAACAAAGGGAAACATTTCGGGGTGTTAGTCAAAAAAAGAGAAATTGTTGGTTTTTTCCTCTGTCTGAATACACCCTTCTTCAAGTAAGTTTTGTTCAAATTCCCCTGGCATAACGAGTGTTTGAAAGGAACAAAAATATTGCAGAGTCTTTCCCACAGAACTAGAAATTGCTTATGGTACTAATAAGGTTATGCCACCACTGTCCTGTTGAGAATTTTTTTTCCTGTTGCTAAACCTACTTCTTTCTGTTCCAAGAATTCTCATATGGAGAGTATTTCATTTGGCCCTTCATCTTTATTTTGCTGGCCTGCCAGCAATACCCATGCTTCATTCTTCATGTGAACCTCAGAATAGTTTCATGATCTTTCAGGGCAAGTGCAGAGAGGAGAGAGGGTTGATGAACTCTGGGAAATTTTGGCATGTTTGTAAATTGTTTTAAGCTAATACATATAATCTTTTCTGAAGCAGTTGCTTTGAAAGCTTTCTGACATCTGTTGGCACTGCTGATGAATTTCCAGCTATGAGATCCATATGGTATGATGGGAACATCATTTGAGTTGAAGATTTGTTAAAATGTACCCTAACTGCCAAATCCTGTTGATGTTGCAGTGTCTTCTCAATTATCATTTGCTTGTGTGTTATCTTAAGTAACTTATTTCTGTATTCCATTGCCTTTTTTGGTAATATATGACTTGTGATCTCTTCAGTGGAATTCTCCTTACTCACACAGACTTGCTTGTTAACTGATATAGAGGGACTACATTTAAGCAGTAACTAGGTTTTCTGCTGCATTGTTCACAGGTACTGGTACCTTCAGAAGAATTTTGTGTTTTTTCTCTGTACAAATTATTAAAAAAAAAATATATACACACACAAACACAGAGTTTGCATTTTAATGCGTAAGTAAACACTGAAAAAAATTAGCATCAAAGATAACTATCATGTCACAAGGACTCAGAGGAAAGGTATGGGGTTTTTTTCAGGTGAACTAAACAATTACAATAAAATTAAATTATGTTATATAATCCCAAAGCAGTAAGACATGAAGATGCCTTGGGACAGCTCAGAATTCTTAGAAGATAACTCCTATCTGAAATGTAATCAAATCCACCTTTCCAATCAAAGAAACAAGGAACAGTTTGTCCAGGTTAAGAATTCAAAATGGAGATAGTGCACAGCTAATCCTACAAAGATATTTCCAAGAACATATCCTTTTTTAAAGTATAGCATGTTAAAAAATACTGCTTCCTTGAATAAAAAGAAAAAAGGGAGCTATCCTCTAGAAAGCTAGCATTTTAGCTTTTGATAAATAAATGGTTTGCAATAAAGGAATTGTAAAGCTTCTAAAATAAATTGTGTTTACCTGCTATGCTATTACTATCTAATAATATGTTTCTCTCCCTGTTACCTCTTCCTTGAGTAATGTCTACTCAGAAAGAGAGGCCTAGGCTAAGCTGTGTTAAGTAACCACTTAGAAGATAGACCTGTAAGATTATAAAATGTAACCAGGAAATACATAAAATGAATATGGATAAAAGGTCTTCATTAGAATTTTCTGTATTGTGTCTGTATTGGAAGCACTCTATTTTTTTTGCAAAGAAGTAACTAAATGGTATAAACCATTTTCACATGTGCAGGCCATACAACATGATATGGAACATGCCTCTTAAGACATTGAGATCTTCTCATGAGCTGTAACTGATGTATTAAAATATTGAAGCAAAATATGTAAAATATATATAAAATCTTTGCTTCTGAATGTGTTAGTTTTTCTATTCCAGTGAAAACAAGCTGGCACAAATTCATAAATGCCCACAGTGCTGCTGGGATAAATTGAATTTCCTTTTGGACAGGATGGAGTCTCTGTGGTCAAAATACAGATATTTTCACTGGTAAAAACTGTAAAGCAAAGAGCTTGTCATGGTAGTTAGTGCAGCATTTATTCATGCAATAGAAGGATAACTATAGAACAGTCAGACTATTTGTGTTCCAAGCTGGAGTTTATTCTGTGTTTTATCATTTGGTTAAATTTCAAAAATTATGTTAAACACTTCTAATGAAGATCAGAGTACTTTGGGTGAAGATACTGAGATCTCTTGAAGTCATCAGATTATCTAGTAAGCCTAAATACAACCAAAGGCTTTTTAATGTTTGTTTGACATGTGCCCTCTTTGAAGTGTTTTAACAAAAACTGACAAAGGAGTTCCATTTGTTTAAATTCCAGACATGCTTTATTCAAAATTTTAGGCTTTAAAGTTGAAATAGTTGTGTTTCTTCCTTTCATGAATCTTTTGTCATTCACTAGTTTGTCAATATAAATACTCTAACCTCCATATTTCAATCTCTAAATAGTGTTACCAAAAATCACTCCCAGAATGACAAAGTTCCTGTTGATTTTCATTTGTTTCCTTTTAAGTAACATGTGTACTTTAAATATATATACTCAGCTACAAGGTAGGCTCTTTAGAATAGTCTTTTTATTTCTATTATCTAAGATATTTTTATTTCTATTATCTATTTATTTCTATTATATTTGGCTGGACAAGAAATAGCCTGAGCTGTCTAATAGGTAAGTGGTAAGGTATTCTGTACCTCTCAGAATTGGATTGTACCTTTGTAAACTTCCAATTTGCAACAAAATTCCAGACATCAAATTGAGAGTTGGGGCATTTGGAACTTTTGTTAAGGGTTTTGCAGCATATTATCTACTTGTAAACCAAAAAGCTGCATCGTGTGACCAAAGTACTCTGTGCTGTAGCAGCCTCTTAAAGAGGCTTGATTCCAAATGCCAACCTCAAAAATTTTACAGTTATACAGTATGAATTTCATTCCATAGGCTGAATAACCAGATTCTTATGCAATTTGGCTTTGTTTCAGCTTCACTGACTCTCAGTAGTATATTGCTTTTAGATGCTGTAGCAGGAGGGAACAATGACAGGAGACTATGGGTCTCTAGCTGGGAGTCTTTGTCACATCAGCAGTACTGCATCCTTTTAAGAAGACCTCTCTTCCCAAAAGCTAGCTAATTAATTCCTTTTACCTCTCTGGCCTGTTGACCGGCCTGTTGACCATGGCATTTGTTGGCTTTGAAAGTACAATGCTCTTCTAGAAAAATTATTTCGTTTCCTGCTGAAGCAGAATATTAAAACCAAACAGAAGTGGCTAAGATCAAACTGGTTAACTACATAGAAAGAAAAAGAAAGCGGCAAGTGACCTCAGAGCTATTGCTTCTACATAATTCCTTCTTTTTGGTTACTTTGAGTATATGTGGACTATCCTGACAAATTCATTTATTTTTCGTAAGAACCATTGATGATCACAGACTTGCACAATTAGTAATGAGCTTATTTCTTCTAAGAGTTAAAAAGGTTTTCCTGGTATCAGAACTGCATCTTTGTTGAAAATAAGCCAGCTTTCCCTTCTTGCATGAAAATGATCAATGACATGCAATATGAAACAAACTGTATTACTGTGTTGCTTTTCAGCCTTTTTTTTTTTTTTTAGATTTAACAAATCTAATCACATAAGAGTTGTTTTATTTGATCATTTGTCTTCTAGAAGTGGGATGTCCCACAATGGACTCTAGCTGAGGCCTCAAAAACATCAAACAAAATGAAATAGCAACATTTTCCATCTTCATATGACACTTCAGTTACTTGATGTCACCTATTTCGGAACAGTATATCCATTTTTTGAGCATCAAAGTTAAGATGACATAGTTTTCTGTTTCTGTTGAATTAACCAGTTATATTGCCTTTGTGGTTATGAATGTTTTCTTTTAAAATGCAACAGTTTGCATTTGCTCTCATGAAATCTCTTGTTATTCCAGAATTATCAAGATAATTTTATATATTCTTGGAATAATCTATTCTTAAAATATTTATAATGTGGGAGTTTCTATGCAATATCTAAGTCCTTTATGACAATATATAATGGCAACTGACCTAAATAGGCCTTTTGGAATTCAAGAAGGAGGAATCTCTGCTGTAATCGCAGGTCAAACTTACTCTTTGCATTCCTTATGATCAGTCCATGTATGCTCATGTTTCAGCTAAACTGTATTTCCCATATTTGTTTAGCTTAATATATATTGCAAATATTTCTTCCTTCTTATCCAGTTGACTAATTACTCTGACAAATTTTTTTAAAAAAATTAAATTAGGTTGGTTTAATATGATTTGTTCTTGACAAATATGTTTTGTCTGTTTATCTTATTATCCCCAGGTGCTTGGAAATTGATTTTTGAATAATTTATTCTAGTAAATTTTCAGATATCTCAATTGAATCAGCTAGTCTGTGAATCCCAAGATACATATAAAAAAAGGGGAGGAAGTGTGAGCACTGATTTTTTCTACCTTAATTCTGAGACGTCCCCCACTTCCATATGTTTCAGGCCTAACAGCCAAAGTTTTGTTTCAGTTGATTACACCTTTCTGAAATTGCTAATTCCTGCTGAATTGGAAATCTAAATATTGTTTCAGTCTTTCCTTTTCCCCTTTTTCTTGTCATCTGCACAGACCTTTTTATTAAAATTATGCTAGGTGATTGATCGCAAGTAGTTGCTTACTAAAGACTAAAAAAAAAAAAGCCCAAAATGCTTTAGCTTTCTCTGTTATCAGTGATTTGACCCTTTTCTGTTAATTAACACGTTCTTTTTGTGCTTCCTCTACTTGTGATTTCTAATAACATTTTCTTGGTTGGTTTAATGCACCTTAGCTGTGGTTACTTATTTACCATCTTAATCTGTCACCTTCCCTGAGAAATTGATGCTATTCCTTTATAGGTGATATTGTTTACATTCTTGGTACTATTATTTTTAAAATGTCAATCATTGAAGGGGTCTTGATTTAGACACTGAAGTCTCTTCCTGTACTTCCTTTTTACCTTCCTGTTTGGGATAAGTTGTTTTTCTGTCTCCAGAGCTGGTTCTATTTTAAAATTCTTGTTCTCCTGAAGCTTGCCTTCTTTTTTAAAGAAAAATACTGAACAAAAATAAAAACCTTTGGATGTTTGCCCAAGAGATCCTATCTCAGTTTTGTTTCCTCAGTTTGTTAGGGTCTGGATTTGGAATATCATTGTTCTTAATGTGCAGAGGTAATTCCTTCCTTTCCTAGTATCTGAGAACTCTTATAATCTTAACAGTAATTTTTAGTCAAACTATCTGGTCCCTTATACTGTTGACCAGCTTGTCTATATAAATAGGAATTGAAACAGCAGTCCTTACCAGTACCTACTTAACTTGTTCAGCTCTCTGAGGCTATTTCCAGCAAGTTCCAAGAACTTGATAGACAATCCACATCTTCCAGCATTACTTACCTAGCAGAGTTAGGGTAGTCAGTTTGCCATCATCACCACTTCCTATCCTGTGGTTGCATCTGCTAATTGCTCTGGAAAAGAGTCACTTACCCTCTGACTGGATTTGATATATAATCGATCCCTATCATGAGATTGGTCCAGTCTTGTTTCTGTTTTATCCTTATCCAAAGGTCTCTACTAGGTCTTAAACTCACCTGCTCTTTAACAGTGGAGAAAATGTATTCGTTATAGCTATGTTGTGCATCCATTTTTTACTTGTATGCCGTTTCTTAAGGAGTGTTTTATTTATAACTTGAGGAGACATTGTATCACAGTAATATATTGATAGAATACTGTTATGTTTTATTTAAAAGAAAAAAGTCAGAGCTCATAAACTGAGATCTGGTGACTGTAGTGAACTATGCTAAATGACTAGGAAGTATGTCATGATCGATGTATTGAGTACAGCTTTTGTGACAGGAGGAAGAAAATAGAAAAGAAGCCTGAAAAAGAGAACATCATTAGTCTTCTAAGAGTATGTCCAATACTGAGAAAAAGGTGGAAAATGGAAACATACCAAACTTTAAGATCAGCTAGAAAGATTCTAACAAGTCTGAATATGGGGCATTAAATTACTGGAGACTATTATAATGAATAGTTAAAAAATAGAGTTGAAATCTGAAAAAGAATTGTTTTGTTGACAGGAACTTTGACTATAGGATTGGATATGAAATGCATGGTCAGATTAGCAGTAAGTATTGGCTAATTATTCCATTTATTGAGCAAACTAAAGGACACATTTCAAATACATGTCCAGAATATAACAACAGAACATTCTCTCCAGAACAAGAAAAACATGGAAATACTGAGTCAGCACAGGGCCACAAGGATGAATAAGGGACATCCAATAGATGTGGAAAGGTTAGGGAGCAATAGCAAAGCCATGCTAATGGCTATGTATACTTCAAAAAACAAGTGTCTTATGCAGAAAAATAAAGGGAAAATAAGGATGGAAGAGATATTGCTGAAGATACTGCTCAGAAGACAAATTTCCATTGTTCTCTGCTGTGCACAGGGCAGAACATATAGAACATTTTGCCTAGGAGAAAGATTAGAGAAAATGCATGGCAGGAATTCTGCATTCCTTGTTCACATTGGGAAAATCTGTGTTTCCCCTCCCTGTAACAGTGAGGAGGAGTTAATGAGTTTGAAGGGAGGGAAGATGACCGTTAAGTCTGTGATTACATGAATCTACTGTCCAAGATGCCTGTTCCAGGTAATGTGTAACAGCTGTGGCTGCTGCCGCCTCTGGACTGCAGTAATGACTGCAGAACAGCTGCTCTAGTGCTATGAACCCTAAGGGAGGAATTTGCACTCTCATTTTACTGTACAGTATGTAGAGCTAATTTACTTGGATTGCAAGGCTATCTAGAGTTTGCTTCTAAATACCTATCTGAAAATGAAATTTCTCTTATGAACAGAAAATTAATGCAAAATTTGTACATGGTCATGTACATATCATACGTTTACTGTAGCCATTCAGTATTATTTATTCGGGTATATGAATGGTTGTTTCTTTCCACAAACATTCTTTGAAGTGTAAACATCTGTTTTATAAGGTCATAAAGTGATTCTCTTATAGTTTATATGTGGTTTTATTTAATCTCTCTGAAAGCAATATGTATGTTTTTACTGTGGTGCAGAGACTACTTTCAATTGCCTTCATTACCTTTTTCTGAAGTGCTTCCTAAGAATTACAGGTCTCTTTAACAATAACAGTTTGGAGGCTTGTTATATTATAAAATGTATACTACTTCATATTGTTACTTAGTGAAAATATCACTGCACAACATGTATTATTTGAGAATAATAACATACATGCTGCGTAATGTGATACATGTGTAGTACACCACATCAGAAGCCATCTAGATTTTGGAATTACTGTTCTCCTGGACAAGTATACAATGCACATTTTTATTTTATAGGGGATTTGAGTATCCTTATTTTTACCATTCTGTACTTCCTTGGCTATTTACTTATAAGAGTTTATTAAAAATATTTTTCAATACCAGGGAATTTTGTATTGTTTCCTTTGCATTAGGGGCCATCCTGCATTTTCATTACAAATCCATACCACCCAATGACTTCATTGGGACTGTTCATAGTTATTTCTATGTTCAAATTGATAAATTTTCAGTCAAATCATAGACTTCCAGATGAGCATCTCAGGTTAATTTTGCCTTCTAAGATAAATAAATAAATAAAAGGCATTTTTTGGAAATATGTCATACAATATAAAAAATTGTGTCAGTATACACCAATATCTGTATATTCAACATACCTATTTTTAAAATTCTGGAGTTTCTGTACACTGAATTTATTGTGCATTTTTTTAGTTGTACAACTGAAATTTCATAACATTTTAACATTCTTGTTTGTTTAAGCAACACTTTAACAAATAGCACTTAACAGTGGGTAGACACTGATGAACAGCAAAGAGGTATGAGGGGATATATTCTCAAATTTCTGGAACTGATTGAAAACCTACATAGAGTGTACTCATAATCATCCATTGCTCTCTAGATCTGAGTGCATATTTGATAGTTATTGCAAATTCATGCCACGCTGCCAGAGTATGGGGACTGATAGTCTTTGATTTATATCCATCATTTAAAAGATCAGTGGCAGAAATATCATTAATCCTGTGATTCTGCTATGACAACCAAAAGAGGAGGCATTTAATATTTTGTCTACAGCCTTTCAAGTACAAACAGCCTTTGGACCCATTCCAGTGCTTTTCTGTGAAAAAGGTATGAAGTTTAGTGCTTTTTTGTAGCGTTAGTTGTATTTGCCTCTTTAATTTTCCATTCTCTTGGCAGCCATTTCCCTAAGGAGGCTTGTAGAAGTATTTTTAGTGTGCTCTCAACACTGTAGCAGGACTAGGATCACTAGACTGAGAGATTGATTGGGAATGCCCCAGCTAGATCTGGGCAATCTGTCTAGGGCAATTTGTCTGCATCATAAAGTCTACTCAGCACTAGTAAGACCACAGCTGGAATGCTGTGTCCCAGTCTTGGCTCTCCAGAACAAGAAAACCATGGAAATACTCAGCACAGGGCCACAAAGATGAATAAGGGACATCCAATACATGTGGAAAGGTTAGGGAGCAATTGCAAAGCCATACTAATGCTACTTACAGACAGCTTTATGGCTTGTTACTTTTTAAACCTTAATTGTTGAATTTAACACAAGGCACAGAATAAATACAAATGTGGTCTTTTGACTAAGGCTTCACACTAGCACATGGATAGACTGGATTTTAGTTTTGCCTGCATGCCATTTTCTGCATGAAAATGCTTAAATCACTTGAATTCCTTGAGACTTAATTCTACAACCCGAGCAATTAAGGGATAATTACTACCTTGTATGATTATGTAAAATGTTAATGAAGCACTTTCAAATGTTTGAATAGAATACTCTGTAGGACTGGAAACTGTTCTTTTATTAACAATAGAGTTTTGTTTTGTTGGTTTACTGCGATGTTTAGTTCCTGTTGATTTGATTACATATGAATTCACTGAGAAGCTGGACAAGTCCGTAAGTTCATGACAGTTAAATATTTATATAAAGCAATTTACAAGGTCACATTTGCCAGTCTTGCAAAACTTTATCAACTGTGTATATAGTTTTACTTCAGAATGTACAATATGAACTTTTTAAATCTTAACTGTAAGAACAACTACAGTAATTCAAATAATGATATACACTTGTTAGAGAGTATAAGTTTAAGATTTAAGGGAAACTATTGTATTAGGCATGTAACAGTTCTGTAATAGAAATTTTACATTTCTATTTGATCACTTTTTTTTCAATTGAGGAAATGTTTTCTGCCTGTATTTATTTTGTACTTGTTTCCCGAGTATATGAACTGTGTTAAATTAAGTTAGTCCTGGGCTAAAATTGGTTGGTTTTTTTTTTTTTCTTTTCCATAAATGCTGTTGTCAGTGGTTGTCTTTGGATAGCAAGACTGAAGAGAAAGATGTTTCAGCATGTACAATTAGGATTTTATCTGCCAGACACATATCAAATACAAAGGTTGTTTTAACACTATTTCCTCTGCATGCACACTTACTGTTACTAGTAGCCAACAAGCCAAGATCAGAAATTTTAATTATCAGTACTGTGTGGAGTAAAAATTTTTTAAAACATTGATGTTTACTGAATTAGTTTAGCTCTGATAAACTTTGCTGAATGACAGCTGAGTGTCAGTAACTATGTTTGTAATTACAACATTCTTTAATTTGGTGATAAATTTATTTGGTATTAAATTATGTAAACTTCTAAGTATTTATTCCTCAAAATGAGTTCTGAAGTACAAACAAGGAACTTACAATAATATTAATTGTTTAAATGTACCACATGCAAATAAGATAATATTTTCCTTGATGGAAGTATGCTAGTGATGTTTAAAGGCACCTGTTATGCAACACATACTTTTAACAAATGTATGTGTTAATTAACAAATGCACCATTATTGCCAGGTCTATGTGCTTATGTCCATTATAAATCTGTGTGTTTTGGCTTCTCAGGAATTAGCATAATTAGCCTTCATATGCATCAGGACAGGTTTGGGTACTGGTAGTCTAATTACCTACAGATTGCTAAAATCTTTTTAGATTATTATTCTTTGTAACTTTTGAATCAAGTAGAGTGAGTTCATCTCCTGCTTGATAGCTTGCACACAGTGCATATTGAAGTAGTTGGTCTTTGCTTAACAAATGCTGATTGAAGTCAGATTCACATTTTTAACACAGATAAGCTAGAATAATTTATTTTTTTTAATCAATTAATTGCCTTCTAAATATATATATATATGCACTGTAGGGCCAAAGAATTAAAGGTTTAATCACTTATGTGGTGGTTACGGATGGTAAAATCTCCTAGATAATTAGTGTGAACTGTTTTATAGTTCCATTTTGGTTATGTAGGCGCTAGTTTCAAATCATTAGATTACTGGACTGCTTTATAACATTTGAATAGTTCATTTCTGAGTTATCCGTTACTGAAGTAGACCATAGTGTTTCCACAGAGGTGATCCTTCTCTTTTATCACTTCTCATACAATTCTCCATGCAACACATTAAATAATCTAACAAAGAAGTTGGCAAAATTCTTCTCTGACATCTTCAGCTTCAGTATTGTGTATCCCTCTGAGAATGGTGATCCTTTGATCCATGTTTTCAGAAAATTTGAATATTGTGATACAATATTGTAAGTATGGGAGCAGTTTTCCCTTTTAACTAGCCCACTGTTAAACTGTACAGTTTGGTGGCTGGATCATAGGCTGTAAGAAAGGACTTAAAAAATGTGGTTTTGAACTTTATTCAGATTGTGCAGTGGGTTTTTTTTAATGAGTTTCTGTTGTTTACCTTGTGGGAACTGAAGGATGGAGCTCATGAAAGGGGCTGAACCTCTATAATGCTAGACATACGTTGGTATAACCTGGAATGATTTGATGTAATGACAGTATAGAGGTTAGCCCAGCCAGTGTCTATATCAAATACAATAGAAGGTATATATATGAAAATTGCTTTTTTAGATCTGTGGAAAACCAATTTCAAAGACAAGTTTATTTCATATCAGAGACATTTTTGTACCCCATTGTAATACTGAGAGGAAGCCTGCACTCCTGATTTGTTTCAACTGCTCATGGTGTGACTCTGATGCCTGGGTGCTATGAGTTAAACAAACATCTGTATAAACCCATGACTTTCTGGATGTCTGCCTTACCTTGCAATGTAAGATGCAGGTATGTGAGGTTATTTACTGCTGAATAAAGATGAGAAAATAATTGGTCTGTTACTATGCAAGCAAAAGGATGCACACTAGATGTTCTTCTGGATTTAAACATATATAATAAATTTATTTTCTAGCCTGTCATAATCTGTGTGGCTATCCTCTCCATCATGGTTTTACCAAAATAAAGAAATGTGGATTTCAACAAGAAATGTTTCTTTCTCACACAGACTTTGGCCTACACTCTCCTTTAACTGCTGTAAATTAGCATAGCAGAGTAGATTTGAGTGGCTGATGATCTGCTGCATTATTTCTTAAACTGTTAATATTATAGAGGTGCCATTTATCAGTATTTCCTGAGTGAATAATACATTTTTTTTCTTCTTTAAAAAAATGGGCAGATATGGACTTGCATGGATTGTGTTTGTTTTGTAGATGATTTTGTTTCCACCCAGCAGAAAGGATGTGTGCTATACAACAAACTGCAAAATTAATGGTTTTTGTGAATCACGTTCTGACAGTTACATCTCACTTTTCATGGTGCAAATCCAGCTATATTATTTAACTAAACCTTATGATACATTTTTAGCAGGGTGTCAAGTTACTGCAAAATGTATGTTGCACATGCCTTCTATATACAGGATCTTTGCTGGTTTTTTTAATTGAGTGTATGAAAAAGTATTTTTTTCAGCTATTCCAAGAATTTATTTTACAATTTAAAAAATAGCTCTTTCCAGTTATTCTATTGTTTAACTTCCAATTTTATACTTAATATGCTAATTTATACAAATGTTTACCTGTGTGCATTTTAAATAGATAGAGTAGGGCTTTACGTGTAACATATTTTTACAATTTCAGGTGAAGAAGTCTATTATTAAATAACGCTATGTTAACTTAATAACCAATTGTTTTATTCATTGAATTGTTTCCAAGGAGAAATACAGTCTGAAAAGAAAGCATAAAGTTTATTGCAGCTATCAAAATTACTGTAATAACATCATGGAATTATAAGTATTAGTATAAATTGTACTTATGCACTTATCAAATATGATTATGGAAATCAATCTAAGTAGAAATACAATCATATTATTCATGTATATACTTAAGAATGTGAAAAGATTAACCTCTTTCAGAAAATATAATTAAATAACTCAGAATAATATAATAGTTGCATTAATGAGAAGCACACTGATTTGTAAATTGTAAAAAAAAAAAAAAGTCCTGAAGACCATGATGAAGTTTTAAAGGTCTAAAGTATGTGTTTGTTACCTGGTTGGTTTGCATTTGATCATTGCCAAAGTGCAATAGTAGGTGCTTTCCTCACTGGATTATCATACCATAGATTTCATAAAATATATTTTCACTGGTTTGCGACTTTCATTTTTTTCATGAAAAGTAAAGGTCTTAGATACTAATGCTTTTTAGTGCTTCAGAATTAAAACCTGAGTACACAGCTCTAGTATTGCACATATGTCTGACATTATTTCAGAGGAAGGAAAGGAGAAAATATATTTGAGGAAAATAAGTGATGGATAGACTTCTTCATTCATCCACATTTGTGGCAGAACCTTTATTTGGAGACATCATTGAAAGATAGCAAGCTATGAAGCAAGTGTCTGGGCTGCACTGAAGCAAGGTGTTTATATTATAGTGTGGATTTTATGTTAACTGTAACCAATAGAAATATTAGTAAGTGTGTTAAGTAGCAGAAGAGCACTGTGTAATTACACTGTAAAGACTGATTAAGGTTTTGAAAAGGGGATGAATTCTGATAGCTCTTCTTAAAATCATGAATGAAAAAAAGATATAAAAGCCAAAGCAGAAAAAAAAAAATTACACTTTTTAAAACCTTTTATATCCCATTATTATGTATTCTAAACCCTCTGTGAAATGCAGGTAATAAAAGCAAAAGTTTTGCTTCAGTTATTCAAATAGGTACATACAGTTCTTGTCTTCAGACTCAATTTCACTGTCCCCTTCTCTCCACCTTAGACAATTACAAACTTCTCTCAGGAGCTCTTAGTTCATTATGTACTCACCTATCTAAAGCACAGAGTTTAAGTCTTAAAAATACCCTATTTGATTATTTTCATAACAGAAAATTTTACTTTTGCTATATATGAGTGGAGGGACCAATGAAAATTGTATCAGTTCCTTTATATGTATCTGAAAAGAGGTCAATTGGTTATTATAAATGATCATTTTTGTTTTATTCAGTTCATTGATTCAATCCACTAACTAGCCAGACACTGCAACTTCTTTCAAAATGCATGTTTTTAAATTATTGCCATTTCATTGCTTCAGATGAATATATGTTTCAGAGTTACTCAAAATGTGACCAAATAGATCAGTACTTTAAAGTACTAAAAAGGTAAGTGTAAGGACTGTGAGACAATAGAGTTGAGTTGCTTTCTCTACCTTCAGCAAGTAACCAGCAATGACAATAGCAATATATTTTTGTTAGAATATTTATATTCAGAAAGGAAATGCCAACCTCTGTAGATAAAAAAAGAGTTATTCAAATTTCTCCTTGCTGAAACTGCTATAACAATAATAGTTGGAATAGAGCAGAGACAAAAAATCAAGTCATCACAACTGTCTTCAGCTTCTGGGTTAGCAAGGGTTGCTGGAGTGCGTTTGGGCCTCAAACAGATCTAGAACTTTCCTACAAGGTGAAAAACTGCTGACATGTCACACATTAGCTTTCTTCTCCTTATCATTCAAATAAATTATTTCCTTCTTACTGAACTGTCTATTCTGGATGAAGGGGAGACTATTCTTGTTTTTCATGGATCTAAATCAGGAGTAACAGAGTAAAACTGCTCTTCGGGTTTCACTCCAGCTTTTAACCTAGCCTTTTCAAATGATATCCTTCACATATCTTAAAGTCAGATCATGTTACTTCTTGAAAATTATGAGCTTGCTTTCCCTTCCCCCATTTGAGTTCTTCCACCTAAAACTAAATGTAGCAGTTATAGCATAATTGCTTAACTTCAGAGCCCCACAAAAAAGGGCTGAATTTCTTCTGAAATGAGAGCTTAAACAAGAGCTTAGTAAGGTAGTTTTCTTAAACAAGGTAGTATTGTATTAGTCACCTGAATATGGAAGGTACAAGATTTTGTGTCAAAAAGCCATTATTCTAATAAAATCATTCTCACAGGCAGATCAGATTAGCTCTCCCTATGGTGCCTGGGATACCACAAGTTGATGGTTTCCTGTTTCTCCCCATTTCTTTCTCCTACTGTCTTTTTCAGTGGGGTTTAACTGTCTGGTTAAGATCTGTTTCAGATTTCCTAGTAGAAATTAATGTCTAGAGATTAAGTTTTCCATCTCAGTTCAGGTTTGTTGATTCCTTTTGATTTGGAAAAGCCTTTCAATTCCAGTTCAATCAGTTGTCCTTGAATGAGAGACAACAGGTGAGGTTACCTGTTATAAGACATAATGATCAGTCTACAGAAGCTCTCATTGTTGCATGTGGAGATTGAAATAAATGGAGATTGCAGAGCTGTCCACAGTTTTAGACAGAAGGAGAAAAAGAAGAGGGTTATGGTGTAGGGAAGAGCAAGAGCTCTGTTTTAGCTGGCTTTGAGACTTAGGAGAAGAGAGGTATCAATTACTTTTAAAAGGATGAGAACCAGCAGAGACCAGTCACAGAAGAGAAGAAATTTGTAATATCTGAGAATTGTTTAATCCTGTGTTTCTAAGTAGTGCAATGAAATAGGTGCAAATCTATGGAGTAAAACAGGTGGTGCTGAGAAACCAACATTAACATTCTATATATTTGAGGGTGTTTGTTCCAGGTTAGCTCTAATCTGGTCCTTTGTAACTCATCAGTTAGGTTTTGTGACTTTTATCCAATGGAATCCACATTGTGCACTGGAGAGTGCTTTATGAAAGCATGGTAATAGAGATCCCATCAGGAAATTTATCTGAAAATTTGCATTCAGATATGAGTGTGATAGGATGAAAATAATATCTGAATATTAGACCAGTGTTCCAAATCTAAACTAAAATGTTAATACAGACACAGTCATAAGATACTGTACTCAAGAAGTATGTATCTGGCAAGCTTATTCAAAAATTTTAGTGAGTCCTGTTTTAGAGGAACACAGTGGTAAGACTGTATTTATTTCTTTTTTTCATATTTTTTAAATTGCTACCTGAAAGACACTTTTCCCTGAATTTAGAATAAGCAACCATCTTCATATTTTATTAATGGTACTGTCAATACATTTTTTGAAGTTTAACAAGGAAATATCCATTAAGTGTTAGCAATACTACTTTAACCCCATTAAGGCATCTTTGACACAAGGGTATAGACTGAGCCTTAGGGCAAAATGATTCATATCTGCCTATATTACCTTGGTTTAGTTTTAATTTGTATTTTATTTTATTATATTACATTACAACTCAATCTAGGAGTTAATGGAATATTACAGATCTATTAAATTCTATTAATGATCATATTTGTTTTCCCGTTGTCATTTACCTTTGACTGTGCAGCTTTTTTGCTGCAACAAAAAAATTGTTCCTGTCTCAGTCTGTGGATTTGGAGCCTCAGGCTATATTTATTTCTTTCTCTTGCTTTCTACCTCTTTTCTGCCTTGAATTCTTCTGTTTTAACATTTCAACATTATGCACTCCCATTGTTGGAGATCGAAGTACTATATAGAAATCCATTTCTTTTTCTTTCTTGCATGTAGTGTTCCTGTCAGTTCAGTTTAGTGTAACCTTAAAGAAGGGTTTGATTTCAGTTTGTGCTTGATTTCACATTGCCTGTCACTGATAACAAATGTGTCCATAGTGATCCAGGTCTGAATGTTTTTCTGTGCTACTTTCTTGCTTAATCTTTTAGATAAGATTCTGTGACTATACTTTTTTTTTTCTTTGTTCTCTGATCAGCATTCCCATGTAAATGAAATCATTTAAAACTGAATGCATTACATTCAAACTAAAACTTTATTATCTATTTTCCTCAGGGTTAGGATTCCGTAACTCTCAATCACAGATTAAAACTACTTATAATGGCATCAGATTCCTTCTAGTATCTGAGTGGTTTAAATTTAAATGCATTACACATATTTGTCTAGTTCCTTTTCTGATGTGTTTTCAAGTTCTGTAATGCAACAAGTGCTACACTATATAGCAAATGGGAAATTTGCAAGAATGTTTAGTTGTGGCACTTGCTCCCAGAAGAAGAAATATAGGATGTATCATTAATATGTTATCAGTTTCTTTAGTAAATATGGACTCTAAGTTTTCTATATTTGAATTTTTTATAGTTTCTTACATTAAAAATAGTGTTACTTTACTAACTTTATTACCTTTACATTTTTAAAAGCTTAGCCATCTTTTTTTTTTCCCCCAACATTTACTTCCCCACATTCAGTATACAAATGCGCAATTGATAAGTGGGTTTTTTATGATGTTATGGAGGTTCTTGTTTTTCACAATAATTCTTCCTAGTGTTCTGCAAGCATACTTGGACATCATTGCTATTATGTGTTTATGCAACAACAAACAGAAATTTAGGTTGGAAAAGACCTTTAAGATCATTGAGTCCAACCATTTACCCAGCACTGCCAAGCCCCCCACTAAACCGTGTCCTTCACCACAATGCCTACATGTCTTTTAAATACTTCCAGGGGTGGTGACTCCACCACTTCCCTGGGCAGCCTCTTCTAGTGCCTCACAACCTTTTCAGTGACAAAATTTTTCCAGTATCTGATATAAACTTTCCCTGGTGAGATTTGAGGCTGTTTCCTCTTGTCCTATCGCTCGTTAATTGGGAGCAGAGACCGACTCTCACCTCGCTACAACCTTCATTTAGGCACTTGTAGAGTGATAAGGTCTCCCCTGAGCCTCCCTTTCTCCAGACTAAACAACCCAAATCAAAACTGAACATTGTCTACTGAAAAGAATACTTGGTGATTAAAAGGATCTGAAAACTGCCAGGTGGCTACCTCATACTCATGACGAGACATACAATTTTATGATGTTTCATCAGACAGTGTAAAAATGAGAGAAATTTAATATACTTCTGTTCCTGATCTTCTTTATAGCTCATCAGTTTCAAAAGTAACTTGGACTTCTCTTTGCATGTATATTGATTAGTGAAAACAAAACAAAATGAACAAAACCAACAACAATAACACACACACACACACACAAAAAAAGGAAAAAAAAAAAGAAAAAAAAAAGACCACTCTAGTTTACTAGAAAATGAACTAATTTTATAGTTCCCTGGCCCATAAATTATATTACAAGTTTCAGATTATTTTCCCAGTGGAGAATTACTGGCTGATATTTTTGAATGAATGTATTACACTTAATTTTCTAGTGAGAATCTGTATACTGAGTGTACACTGCTGCTGTTAGTGATGCTACTGAAGGTAATCAACAGCATCATTCAAATGTAAATTTTAGAAAATTATTAAATAAATTTTCTATTGCATTTTCTGCACAAACTTTTTTATGAGTGTTACACCGTTTTTCCTCCATATGCTTCTTACCCGTTCATTAGGTCAAGAATTTCAGTTCTTCTCAACTGTATATTGACCAGAACATTACCATTCACCTTTAATTTCTAAGAAAAGTCACTGCAGCTCTCTGAAGATCTCCCAAGTGATACTTAGAATTAACGTATTGAGCTAAGTAATATTATGAAACTGAAAATATTTATTTGTTCTTAAACCAGATTTTTACCTTAGGGTAATACTGAATTTGTTGACTTAAATCATTGTTAGAAATGGTCTGCACAAATTCAAACTGATGCTGTATGTGGGAGACAGCTGGTTGCCATGGTAACTGTAGTGCAGTTTTTAATTCCACTTGGTGAGTAACGCTAACACAATGATGCTGAATAGACCATGGCTTAGCAAGTACAAGTATCTTGCATTCTCCATGTCAAGGTTACAAAGGAAGAAAAAGCTGTTGTTCAGACATGCAGACTCCATCATTTTTGGATTATTGTTCCTGAACAGATATTAAAAGAAAAAAAAAATCTAAAAAGCCAGAGTATATCAAAACAATAGAGAATATGTTTTTGGTGTGTCCCTCAAATAGGAGACTCTAGGATGCTTATACCTTGTAAATAATGGTTTTGCTTTCTTATTAATGTATTTTTCACTGCACTTTTAATGTAGATCTGTTGAAGATATGTGGGAACATCAAAATTTAGAATGGCAGAACAGCACAAAGTGGCCAATCAATTTTTATTTTTGCATTTATGTATGGAAGAAAATAGGACATTAGCTGAAGTTACTCCATTTTGTTGAAATTGAGACATTTACTTAATGCTGTTTTCAAGAAATGACCTTTGCTTTTTAGGTAATGTGTCCTGTATGAAAGAAACAAAACATAAGTCTAGGTGTAGT
Organism: Megaceryle torquata; assembly: GCA_024611175.1. Lineage (NCBI taxonomy): Eukaryota > Metazoa > Chordata > Aves > Coraciiformes > Cerylidae > Megaceryle > Megaceryle torquata. The sequence continues at coordinate 70,721 of JANIJG010022453.1, forward strand.
TGAGGAAGTAGAAGAAAAATCCATTTGTTAGTTTGCTAAATGAGTCTTTTCCAGTTTTATCTAGGCCCTCATACCTGCTATAAAAATACTTCTTCCTTATGTTAGACAATAATCAGAGAAAAATTTGAATGCAGTTTTTAGTAGAGTCTGTGCCCTTTGCAGCAGTGCTTTCATATCATTGTAGTTATAGAGAGCTTCCAGGACTGAGAATTCTTGATGATAAAAAAAAAAACTAAAGCTTTCTCATTGCTGAGATGGACAATCTGGGACTCTGCCAGATTTTCTCAAATACACTGTCTTTCACATAATAATGTTAGTTATTAATTTCGTACATGATGTTAGTCCTTCATTTGGTGTGAAAGGCTCAGTTCTTTTCTGTATTGATTTTCTTTCCCTTTCACTCCTTGAGCACGTTTATCTTGCTCCTAAATAATTAATTCATGCACTCAGGTACTCATATCAGCACCTGGTAGTAGCAGTAGTAAGAGTACAGAAATCCACGTGGAAGATTCAGCAAAGTACTCCCATCCTATTTAATGCAGAAAGTAAAACTGGGGAGTCCAGAAGGGAAAGACAGTGAAATGGTGAACATATTAAGTTTTTATGTTAGAAAATGAACACTGCTACTGCCTAAAATAAAGTCATATCAGTTTAATAGGAGACTGCAAGTGATTCAGCAAGAATGAGAGCACACTTAAAAAAAAAAAAAAAAAAGTCAAATTTGGCAGTGGAAGCCCTTGAGAAAGTCTGAATTATATACACTCTTGATGTGTCTGACTGATAAAATGAAGCCCTTTAGAATAAAGGCCTTTGGTAGAAATATGTGAACACATTAAATATACTGATGCCAGAAAAATTGACCTTTACTGAAAATCAGTAGAGCAAGAGTAGAAGACCAAAAATATTCAAACTGTTGTGAATGGTTACATATGACAATGTAAAGCAGTTAATTTTCTACAGATTAAATTGCAAATTTGCTGCTTATATAACTAATTTACAAGATTGAAAAAGTGAAAACTTCATGGCATATACACCACTATTTTTAATGAGCATGTTACTGTTGCTTTTTCTGTTTACAGGCCCTGCAGCACTAATACTTGAAAACTTGTATTAATTCAAAAGCCACAAGCAAAATGCAAAGGCTATGATTTCCCATCTGCTCCTGTAGTAAATTGCAAACTGAAAGCAGCTATGCATTTTAAAGAATTAAGATTATTGTCGTTCTCTTTTGTTTGATCTAAGAAATGGGGAGAGAAGACTGATATATAAGTTCTTAGTCTTCATTTATTAGTATACAAGTTTCATCCCATCTAACTGTAGCACCTCTCTGACTATGACTATTTAAAGGAATCTATTTTATTAGAAATTTATTATATTAGGAATCTTCACTCTCAGCAGTCACTGAATGAGAACAAGGGGATGCTCCTTCTAGGGTTAGTTCAGTCCTCAGTTGAGTTTGTGCACTATTTAAGAAGTCTCAAGTGACATTTTTTGTCATCTCAACTCAAAAGTTGCTTGCTTGAGTGAGAACAATACTGTGCTTACTGCCCCGTAAATATAAAGCCATCCTTACCTAATATAAACTATGAACTTTCCTATAGTGATGACTGATGACAAGAATGATGCTAGTGTTTTAAAATCTTAATCAGGAGAACATCTCCACTGTTTCATAGCAGCTGAGCTACAAAGCTTGATTTGATTAGAGGATTAAGATTTTAATTCAATCAGCTTTCAGAAATTGAATGTCTAACATTGACTGTTAAGTGACTATTTTTGCAGTAACAAAATAAAATTTGCACACGTGCCTAGGTAGTTTCTTAGTATTTGTGAACCATTAAGAACTAATAGTTTTCTTACAACCTTCTTAAACTAACAGGACTGTATAAAGCAATCACTAGATTGGTGGAGACATGGTCTGATAGAAGTTTCACTCAGATCTCACTTCCTTTGTGGTTGTTATTGGATTTTACTGTGGATAATGGTAGCAAATATTCTTGATGTTCAAATAACTTGGTGACAGACTCCTTAGAAAAACAGTAGAACAAATCAAGATTGTCCCCAAGTGCTTATTAGAACAGATACATTCTGGGCTGAGTCTGTCCAGAAACACTAGTGAATCTATGATGAGGATTCTGAGAATACATGTGATTCAGCTTGAGGTAGAAGTGTTCTGTTTGGCTCTGAATGCTTTCTAGATTAACCAAAGGACCAGCACAGATTTTCACATGAACTATATATACAATGTACTTACATATGCATGCCACAATATTTTATTTCCATGCTTCCTCATGATTCTAGTTTAGATTATTGATGTTATATCTGCAAATATATTGCTCAGCAAAATTGTATCAAAATAGTTTATTAAATATTTCTGAATTAAAATTTTTCACTGCATTCCCACTTATGTTACTGAATAGCTTTATATTTCTCTAGCTCTACTAAGTGTGAATACCACATCACTGAAATTAGGAATCCTATTATCTAGTATGATTAAATAGTTGCAATATTCAGTAATTTTGAATTACTGTATTACCTAATGGTTGCATCACTGGGTACACATATTTAAAAAATGGTTATACACCAATTAACTAAGAAAAATCATAGAATCTGTAATGGTTTGTACCACACTGTCAAAATGCACACGAATTTTGTTTAGTACAGAATGTTTTTTCTTATGTGTATGTCACCTAGTATCCTTTCTTCTTTTAATCGTGTTTCTCCAGCTGTAGAAAAATCTATTAACACTTTATGTCTAAGTAGTAGGAAACATTCTCTTTGTTCCTATTCCTAATAGTTTCTTATATATGATAATTACTAAGCTATGGACCATAGAAAGTACAACTTTTATGAAACCTACATTAACACAATTCAACTAATTAAAAAAAAAGACCCAACAAAAAAACCCCACCACATATGCTGGTATACCAAAGCTAGAATTCACAGGATTCCGTCTTCTAAACTGGTAATACTTACGTATAATTGAATTCAGTGGTCAGTGAATTGTAAAACATATTTGATTAGTTAGGTATTCTGTATATGTATGATGCCCTTCCTAAGATTCATGGTGATAGCTTTGTAATTAGGCAGCTAAATGTTCTACCTAGGCAGCTCATGGGATTATTTATTGTGATTTTATATGTAAAAACTCCAACAATTTAGCAGATGCCCATCCCATCCTCTGAGTGCATCTGCAACAATTAAAACCACTCTCATCAATCTAATAATACAATTAAATATGCTTATCTTTCCAGAAAGATCTCACATACTGAAGGTGAACTGAGCTTCTAAATGAAAACCAAAAATAATCCTTCATTCCAGGCTGCTCAGAGGAAAGTATACTATTTCTAGGAGCTAATGCTTCCCTGAAGGGCCCAGTGAACCAAACTCTTCATAGGAGAAGCCATCCTTTCTAAAAATGAAGTTGCAGTGAATGTCTGTATGTCCAGAGCAAAACAGCATTAAGTTACAGTGTGAATTTTGGGCTGTATCCAAAAACTCTTAAGAACTCCCCCCCTGAAATCCCCTTAAATTCTAGTCAAAAATTCATAAGCTACTCTTAAGAACTTGTATTCCAAGGAAGATCTATTTTATATGTTCTCTGGCATAACCTTCTGTCTTACGGCAAGTCTTTTGCAAACTCTCTTTCACTTGCAATAAGGAACCCTGAATTGAAGCAGTCATGTAGCACTGCCTGAAAAATCTAAAAAGATCCTTAAAATAAGAACTTAATTGAAATTAAATATAAAAGCTAATAATTAACATTATAGCAAAATTGGCTTGTGTTTCTACATAAAATTCAATTAATGTAATGTTATTTCCTCATTATTGATTTCTGTTGTGCTTTACAATATTTTTTCTGTTGTCAGCGTTTGGGCAAAAGATACATTACTTTAAAAGGTGAAACCTTCTCTAAAATTTGGAAATTTCAAAATGAGATTGCTGTCAAGGAATTTTGGAATACACAAAAAGTATACTAACAAATTATCAGCAGTAAATCTTTTACAAATCAACTGATACTCAAGTTGCTTCAGATGCTTTTGGCGATGACATCACAGTATCGGAGTTAAACATTATGGCACTACCTATAGGTGCAGCCTGAGTGCATGGGAGGTTGCTAGCTGATCCACCAGTGTGAAGAAAGGATTTTGTCTTTTATTCCAAGCCCTAAGTTTACCTGCTAGTACTGCTACCAGTGTTACCACAAATAAAGGATATCTTCATTTTATATTCTCTTTCAGGTAGAGTAAAACTGGGATTCTTGTTTAGGAATGGTAGTGTAGTGATTAGGTTGATTCCATTTTTATGCGATTCTATATTAGGAACGTTCATCTGAGTGTCAGTAGTTAATGGATGTCTCTGATGAATCACAGAATGTTTTAGGCTGGAAGGGACCTCTAGAGGTCATATGGTCCAGCCTTCCTGCACAAGTAGGGGATATATATCGGAAGAATATATAAATATATATTTAAAGTAGGGATATATATCAGAATATTGCAGTCTTGATCATCATGCAGAATAGGAGACTGAACTTTTGGAACTAGCATGCTAAACATCTTTTCAATTTTAAGTGCAAATAGTAGGAAGGAAATATAATAATATAAATATAGGAAATATAATAATAGAAATATGCCTGAATCTTCATTCTTTACTGTTCCATGAGAGAGATCTACTTGAGAGAGTCTGATGGAGGGCTATGAGGATGGTTAAGGGGCTGGAAAACCTGCCTTATGAGGAAAGGCTGAGAGACCTGGTGGTTTTTTTAGTCTGGCGAGGAGGAGACTAAGAGGGGATCTAATTGATGTCTATAGATACATAAGGGCTGGGCGTCAAGAATGTAGGAACAACTTTTCCCTTGTGCATTGTTACAGGACAAGGGGCAATGGCTTCAAGCTAGAGTACAGGAAGTTCCACCTCAACATGAGGAAGAACTTCTTTACTGTAAGAGTTGTAGAGCATTGGAATAGACTCC
>JANIJG010022454.1:11769-36684 GCA_024611175.1 Megaceryle torquata
TTTGACAAAACGCAAAATCAAAATGAAAAAGGGGAATACCCACAAGCACTAGAAAAATAAAGAAAGGGATAATAAAGGCCCCTAAAATAAAAAAGAAAAAAAAAAAAAAAAAAAAAAAAGAGATATTTCCCATCAGTGAAGTACTACAATAAAGCATAACCTTAATTTCTGAGAGCTTTTGAAAGAGCAAGCAAGTTTTAAGCATCCTTGTGGAAACCCTTCTCCAGTTTTTGAACAATGATTTTGCTTGATTGCATAGGCAGAAGACTTCATTACATATATGGTTTCAGGAATTCTTATTCTTCCCAAGTTACAAACATAAACACAAATTATACACTCCCAGGGTTAAACTTTGAAGAAGACACCTTTGGATTGCAGGTGGAGGAAAGGTAGTTATGTTCCTGGAATGACTTATTCTTTTTTTCCTGCAAAAGATTATGGTTTTATAATTGTGAATCATGTCAGTTATAGTTAGTTGAATGAATTAAGCAAGATACCTTGAAAGATTATGCAGGAGCTTGGGGCTGTATACATAAAATAACCAATAACTTCCTGGCAATTGCATTAAACAGCTTTTATATTTGAGTAGAAGTGTTCTGATGTTCAGGGTTCAAGCCTTGTTAATTATGATAAGTCTGGTCGGTAGGACAAGTTTTTTAATTTTTTTTTTCCTGAATAAAGTGTATTTCTGACATGGAGATAACACATAACCCTACAGTGCAAAAACAAATGCTCGAAAATTGCTACATGTTAGAATTATGGTTATCTATCTTTGCAAAAAGTCTTTTACTTCCTAATCACAGGCAGTAAAATATCTAAGTGCATAAAAAAATGGCAAAACAATATGTGAACAGTTCAGGTTTGGGTATTTGCTGACTTTTTCCCTTATGTATGCAATGAAAATCTGATAAAGGTGAGAGAGGATATTTGAAGAATGGAAACTATTGTTTTGAATTCAAGGTAGCTGGATGCTTTTTTTGGAAGAGCTGAACTACATAATTTTCTGCTCCATGGGGTGTCTTCTTGTCTTCCATTTTATCTGGATGGTCATGCTTAGCTGTGTTGGAACATGCACTGGTGTTCTTCATCTGATTAGACATGCAGTGCATGCAGATTTGTCTTCAAAGAGTTTATTCCCTACTGATACCCCACCCTATTTCTGTAAATAACACTTTCCCCAAATGTTTTATTCTTGCTTTCATAGAAAACAGGATTTTTGCAGTGCATGTGATGAGTGCCCTCTCACTGTTGAGGTCTGTTGCCCTACATCCCGATGGCTTCCTTCCTACATGGGAGGGTCAGTGAGAAAACGTCCACACACAGAGCCTCTAGCTTTTCACAGAGACAAAGTTACTTATCCATTTCTTATCAGAAATATGTTGTGTGTTCCAGTCTTATGTCAGGCTGGCAAAAAGTTTCCTTCCTGCCGCAATCTGTCCAGGAGCTCTCGTGAGGGTAAGATAAGGACAAGATAATTGTGTTTACACCAGCAATTTTTACACAGAGCATTCTCTGTGTTTTAAGCCCTGCTTAAGAGTCTGAAACTTGACCCTACAGAGTTTGTATGGCTGCTCCATCTGGACCTTTTCTTTTTACTTCCCCTTTTGGATGCCAGATAGGTTTCTGCTGTACCGTAAGCATACTTCTCTCTGGTAAAGCCCTTCCTCAGCAGTGGCAGAATATGGATCTGTACATCTACGTGATCCAAATATTCCTCATTTGCACTCAGGGTAAGTCCTTGTCACCCTTTGAAACTCAACTTGCAGTGATTTTAGATCATCTCTTGAAACTTAAGAATGGACTGGCAGTTAGTACTGCTAAAGTGCATTGCTTAACCACCTTTGCTCTAATGGAGATACATCACTTTTTTTTCATCAGGTCACAGGAAGATCATTTAAGGACTTGATTAGAAATTATCCCCTTGGTTAAAGACCTTGTTGCATAAGGAAATACACAGCCTTTATAGTCCTTTCAGAACTGAACCATCTTCTGTGGTGGACATGCCATGAACACTCTATCAACCACAGCATTTCCTCCTGAGGTCTTGAGATACTTACAGAGGTACCTTTGTTAAAATGTCATTAAAAAAAGAAGTCTTTAAGCATGATGCATCTTTGATAGAGCAGTCAGATAAAGGGACTCCATGACCTTCCTTCCTTGTGCAGACACATAAAGGGGAAAGGATGTCCTTTGTGCAGCCATCTATCACATGAAGAAGGGGTGCTGTCCAACTGTGTGCTCATAACTCCTCAGCTTCCTCCCTACCTTGGAATTACGTGGATATAAATTCCAGATTCTGGATGGATGCAAATGGAGAAGATGGGTCTCTGTTCACCCCCTTTGTTATCACAGACATAAAGTGCATGGTGTGTGTATACATGTGCAGTGCAGAATCTATATCTTTAGGCAAACAGATACTTTTCTAGCTTGAAGGGCCAGCTATGTATAGTATGGCAGCTCTGATGAGGCTGTGCATTAAAAAGGCAGGGCGTGCCATGTCAGAACTGGACAAATAAGTAAAACTACCTGTATTTAGATGTACGAATATGAATATATTTTCAAGAGAAATAAAATGGCAGTTCTAAATTATTTATGCATTTTTTTTCTCTTTCTTGGGTTCTTCTTTTTCCAGAATCATAGAATCATAGAAATGTCTGGGTTGGAAGTGGCCTCTAGAGGTCATCTTGTCCAATCCCACCTGCTGAGAGCAGGGACATCTTCAACTAGAGCAGGTTGCTCAGAGCCTCATCAAGCCTCACCTTGAATGTCTCCAGGGATGGGGCCTCAACCACTTCCCTGGGCAACCTGTTCCAGCGTTCTACCACCCTCATGGTAAAGAACTTCTTCCTTACATCTAATCTAAATCCATGCTTTTCTAAATTAAAACCATTACCCCTCGTCCTTTCACTTCAGGTCTTTGTAAACAGGCCCTCTCCAGTTTTTTTATAAGCTCCCTTCAGGTACTGGAAGGTGGCTATTAGGTCTACCCAGAGTCTTCTCTTTTCCAGGTTGAGCAATCCCAGCTCCCTCAGCCTGTCCTCGTAGGAGAGGTGCTCCAGCCCCCTGATCATCCCTGTGGCCCTCCTCTGGACCCGCTCCATCAGGTCCATGTCCTTCCTGTGCTGAGGGCTCCAGAGCTGGACACAGAGTTCAATTCTAACAGCCAGCTCAGAAATCCAATGCTGCTGTGTTTTCCTTTTCTCTCAATTTCTCCATAACCTTTCTGAAAAAAAGCTATAATGGAAAAAATAAGTGATAATGACTCTACAAAGCTGCTATATGGGACATTAAAAAAAAAAAAAAAATCAATGCTTTTTGAGCTGTCACTATTTTATGAACCTAACAAATAAACCAATGATCTGAAAATAAATGCAGCATAAACAATGAGTAATCTTGCAGTCTAAAACCTTACAGTTGAGATATTAGATTCTCATCCTGTTGCAGTACTGTATTTAAGAACACATAATATTTGTGTTGAACATCTGTATAGCTATTACTGTCTCTTTAATCTAAAAGTTTCTATTGTGAAATTGAAAAATTATTATTGCTTTCAAATAATTCCTCATAAGTGGAAGACAAGTAAACTTCATATGGTGATGTTTTTCTATACTGTCATATTCTTAGATCTCAGCTGTAGTGAGGGTACCAGTACCAGCAAGGAACTGCTGATGTCATTACTGTCACTTCATTCAGTGTGGCGTGCACAGAGATTAAAAACTTCTCCCTCACACAGTGGTAAGGTTTACTGCAGACATATGCAAGCAGTAAACTTAAAGACTTTTTTTTTTTTATCAATATTTTAAGCATTAAATACACACCCTCTTTTTTATAATGCTCATCAATGATGAAACAAAAATGTTTAACAGTTGATTAGATGACATGTTGCTCAATAAAGATTAAACAAAAGCTATATGTAATGTCAGAGAGAGATATCAAATGAAAAGAAATTTCACTCTCATTAAGCTGGTGAAAGCACTGTCAAAGACTGTGGCTTTTACATTGAGATCTATTTCACCTGTGGTAATGAGAGTTTTACAACTTTTAAGATGCTAAAATGTGCTTTGCTCTACTAAATCTTACTGGGGTAAATATTCCATTTAAAAAGAAATATAAACTCAAAATCTGTGACAACAAAAGTAAGTAAAGTATGTAACCACTCCTTTTGTATATGTGAATATCAGTGTTAAAACACTACCATAGTGCTCTGTTTAGGAAGAAGCAGCCGTCAAATAATTCTAGATTTAAGTTTAAACATCTCAAAATAAGAGTTATCTATAAACTCAGTGTTCCTAACTAGCTTCACTACAGTCAATTTCCAGAGAAAAAAATCCACCTTCCTTGAATAATAAATACTACCTGGGTAAAATTTATGCTTTGCTATAGTCTGTTTATGTTTCATGAGAGATATAAAATATAAAAACATTGATTCACAAAGTAGGTGGACATCCAGCCTCATTTGGGAGAGTCCTTGCTGAAATACTTATCTACACCCTTGCTACCAGACCTCACCCATGCTAAATGACTACAAATGTTCACCCGTATAACTCATACTGCAAAAAGAAGGAAGTTAAGATGGCAAAGCCAACTCTCAGAAATTAGAAACTATTTTCCTGAAGTAGTCTACCTTGCAACCTTGATTCTGCATGCACCTTATGAGACAACCTTTTTCTCATCCTCTGCAGATATTTACTGTGTGGTAAATAGTTGTATTTTTTCCTCTCTCTGAATACATGGACATAATCCACCATCATATCCAAAGTGAGGCCTTAGGACTCCAAAATAATCATGCCAGGGACAGACTGAGGAGCACCCCATCTCCAGTGAAAGGGAGTAGAGCAAGGATTCCTTCTGCTCTGCATCCAGGTGAAGCCACATCCTCAACACACAGCATGTCAGGAGAAACACCATGCAGGGTAAATACACTGGACAGACCAGGGGAAGATAGAGCTTCCTCTGTGTGGTGTCCTCAGTCTTCATGAGTGTGGTGTATGCTTTGTATTAGTTAACTTAGAAGAAGGTGCATATTGTTGCAGTTTTCTCTTACATAGGCACATCTGTGTCCCTGAGTGGGCAACACAAATGCAAAGATGGATGAATCATCTTGGCCACCATGCCAAGTGGCAAAGACTAAGGCAAAAATTGTACAAAATATCCATAAAATAAATATATCCAGCTGGGGGTAGCTGAAGCCAGACTGTGTCTGTGTGATCAAAGATGATGAGAGAGCTGCATCTATTGAGTGTTTGCTATGCTGTGAACATGACTGGATGGGAATTAGTGATGCAGGACCCAGAAAATCTCATGAGGCATAAAATGTCTCAACACTAAAATATCTTCAGAAATAAGAACTTCAAGACCTGCTTTTACAATACAGATAGTCACGTGTTCAAATTCAAAGCCATCCATCCAAAGAACAGCAAGATCCTTTTTTTTTTTTTCTGATTGAAGGGAAAAGTTGGAGAAGTGGCAATACAATGAGAGGGTGGCAGGAGCTGGATTTAGACCAGAAGAGGCTGAGGTGCACTGTACATTCAGGAAGGAGGAGAGATTGCACAACAGCTCTCCACCCTCATGTGTGAAGTTAAGGAGTCCTCCCTAGGAAACCATGGGAAGGCATTGCTGCTCACTCTTCTGTATTGGTATGAGTCACAGCATTTAGTGTGATGCAGAAGAATTGACAGATAAAGTAGCAACTCTGACTACAGGGACACATAACTACCATAGCTCTAAGCCCAGAGACAGCTCTATCATTTCTTTGCTATGTGCTGGTTTTCAACTTCTGCCTAAACTTTGAGTGAGAGTCCCAGGGAAGCAAGAATAACTGCTGTTAGTGTTCTTGAAGCAGGACAAGACACAGGGTTATGAGAAAGAAAAATAATTGCTGCCAAAAGATTTTAATTAAAACACAGTACTGACAGACACACACAAGTAATTCATAAATCTTCACTGACACCAATCAGAAAGTCAACCCCGAAACAGGTCAAGTTCACTTCCACAGACTAAATAGAAGAACCCGAGAAGCTGAAGAGTGCCATGAATTTTGGAGATATCCATCCACTTTTTCAAATTTAAATTGTCACAGATGGAAAGGAGGTTATGATTTTTCTCCTGTGTGTCTTTTAACTTTTTTTTTACAAGAGTTCACTGTGATGCAAATGACCTTCAGTTTGCTCTGCAAGCCCTAAACACCAGCCAATTTTAGAAAAATCTTAATGTTAAAAGCATCTTTTCTTGAAACGGATTCACCTGCTGTTAAATATCCCTGAGTTTGTGCCAGTGACTCTCCACAGAGCCCTCTTTGGTCCCTACTCTAACTAGGAAGAGCAATTTTCAAACACCTTGCTGTGTACATTTAATGAAAATTACTTTGAAATGCTGTTCCCTAAGCCAAACATTTTCTTTTAAGATGAAACATCACAAAAGAACAAAAGCTTTTTACACATATCCCAGAGTAAAATGCAGATAACAAGTAGGTAGTAGGCAGAAAAGACTGTCAGAAAATGAGACATTTATGTTGTCATATAATATTGGTTCAGCTGAAGATCATCTTCAAAAACAAACAACAAAGCAGTGAAAAAAAAAATTTAACATGTTCATTCCATCCTAACCTGAACCCTATGGACTCACAGTAAGTGATACAGCAAACAGCGTACTTTTAGAATCACTTAATAACACCAACTGATAAAAATATATTCTTAACTTTATCTATGTTCACGCTATTACTCCTATGATAAATTACACACACACTGACCCTACAGATGATACACAGATCAATCCAAAACAAATGAAAACCCTATTATGAAAAGATCACTTGGAACTGTGATCAGAATTATACACCCAAGTAGTTTATTAATATTTTAAATATACATTAAATATATGTCTGTAAAGTAACATTAGATTTAGATTGAGAAAATATACTATGACAATGCAAGACTGATTTGATCAATCCTGTGTCCTGAAATAAAAACAGTCCCATCCTTTTCTTCCATCTTTAACACAACACCAGTGGGTGTTCACAACCTGTGGAATAACCTTCCAGATTACACAGTCTTCTAGAGATGAACATCACTCTTCTTATAGGAACTGACCAGTTCTAAACATATTTCATTAGTTGTTTCCCAAAAGAGAGATTAAACTTAGTTTATAGCCAAAATTATTTAAGATGTATAAGACATACCTCCTCCGTGGCTCTGACAGAGATATGGGAACCGCCACACATTTCCTAAGCCCACACAAAACCCGACACACGTCAGCATATACTGAGCCTTGTTATCCCATTTTGGTCTGGAGTCTGCCTCTTCTTTCTCAAGGACCTCAAGTTCTGCATGAGAAGGTATCCTGTCCTCCAGGCCAGGATTGGGCAACTGTAGCTTCACCATATTTTAAATTTCCTGACTGAAAACACTGCCCCAGTGAGGAAACAGGCAGCTAGTTAGAAATCTGTGCAAAAAGAGAACATCTATTTGCTGTCTTCAGCTATATATAGCGAACCTTTGGCACTAAACTTGGAAGTGCAGGCTTGTGGTAAAAAGAAGCGTCAGCAAATCATTCGATTGACCAAGTCAGCTCTGACACTTATTAATGCTTTATCTGTCAAGGTTTTATGGAACAGTCTGTTCATCTCGTAGAAGACATTGATTTCAGCTAATGTAATTCAGGAGATAATTTGGCTATAAACTGTAATCGCTTATAAGGTTATGAAACACCCCTTGCTGCTCCCCTGTTTAAACTCACTTAAATACATATATGGCCCTGGAAAATAGGGAGTAAAAAGATTCCACTGTCCTCAAACTAAATATAAAGTTTTCATACTGTGTTTTATCAGGAAGATAAACTGCTCGTGAATCACCATCACATTCAGTTTCCTATAGTCTATGCTTACAAAATTGTATGTTTTGTGATAATTACCCAAACATATTCTTCCTCTCTGTATGAATCTTACTCTACTAAATGCTCTGACAAAAAGGATGCAGAATGAAAGCAATTATAAAATATGACCTTTAAAATCATAATCATAATCTGCTTACCCTATCACCTCTAATTACTATAGACAAGGTCTGAAGCCCTTGTAAAAGGGCTTGAAATCAAAGGTCCCTTCACCTTTTCAATGACCCTATGCACAGTGGTCAAAAATAGAAGTGACACTGATTAACAAATATCACAGATATTACATCCTCATTCTTTCAGTGCAATCATAACAAGACTGCTCAGTTTGTACCTCAGCATTATCAAAATGCCACTGAAAACTATATAATAAAAATCTAACACAGTATATGTGGTAAGAAAGATATTTGTCAGCTGTGCACTACAGGTTCATCACATACAATGGTACAGAGTGGTCAAAATAAAGAACTAGAAGGGATCTTGTAAGTCCAGCCCCTGCCAAAGTAGGAGAACATATCACAGCATCCCTTCACAAACCTTATCATGTTGGTTTAATCTTTATGGGGTTTCTTTTTGTACTTCCTATTTCTAGAAGGATGGACTAAAATTTCTGTCCTCTTATGCCCCAAGAAGGCTGTTCATTATCTTTTGAATAAAAAAGTTACAAAAAATATCTCAATCCTTGACATGGGCAACAGCGTACAGTAGCCCTGTGCCTTCTAATCAAATATTAATATTTCAGTAGCTTGACTTGAAGTACCTCTATCAATCTGCCTAGTAATAACACTTGCCTTTTTCATGACCCCATAAGTTGTGTGGATGAGGTGTCACCTGATTAACCACTGTATCAATACCTTTCTTCTACTTTGGTGGTTCCAACTAAGGATTTTCTAGCTGACAATAGAACTTCTTTTTCTAGGTTACCAAAAGCATATTTTAAATTTCATCCAGTTTCTGCTACTCCAGTACATTGAGCTACTCATCTTTTCCTAAATGATACTTTTTCAGCATTCACAATACTTCTGAGATTGTATCATGAGCATTTCACTAACATGCCACTGTCCATAGTGATTAGGGGAAGAATGACAAAAGACTGGTCCTAAACTAACCATTGAGGAACTGCATTAGTTCCTCCCCTTAGACCACCATTTCTCCTTTCAGTACAGCTTACCATCATCATGAGACATTTACCTGGTTCTATGTTCATGTTATATCTCCTATTTAGCTCAGCTAATACATCCAGTTATGGTCAAGTGTGAACTGGTTTACTGAAACCCCAAACGACTACAGTTATTATACTTCTCCTGTCTAGAAAAATCAATTTTCACTTACAAGTGGCAATAAATTTCAAAATGCACCTCTTCATCTTCCAATTTTGCAGAAGGACATCGACCTATTGGTCAATAGTAAGAAACTGCACAGTCCAGGAACTCACCACTCATCTGAGTTATTCTGTCCCCTGAATGATTATAAAATAATAATAGTGTTTATGTTGTAGGGAATATGAGGCAGCAATAAAAAGCAGACAGAAGACAATCAGGAAACCCCAACTTCCTCCCCATAATATTTCTACATTCCCTGATTTGCACACTTTATATCTTTACATAGTCCTGTGTAGAACCTCTTTCAATAACTGAATCAGACTGTCATTACATGCTGCCCATAAAACATAACTTACAGCTACAATCCAATGACTCTTTGTAACCAAAAATCTCTGACAATCAAGATCCTGTATAGAATTTATTGAGCCAAAATTAGCATGTTTAAGCACAGTGCAAGTGGACATGGAAGGAAAGAATGTAGCTTCCTTTGGGAATCAAATTGTATGAGGACAATTTGATGTAAAATAAAATCACATTCATGTTATAATGATCTGACAAATTGTCTCTGGTAAGTTTCATGTACAAGCAGTTTCCATCAGGATCAAAAAACACCTCCCAGCTTGCTTTCTACTGAATAATTCCAAAATGTCTTTCCAGAGAAGTTTATCTTACTTTGGTAATGCCAGGTTCCAGTGGTTGTTTGTTATCAGTTGTTAAATATTTGCAGAAGCAAATATGCTGGTATAGCACCTAGCTCAAATTTCTTGATCAGTGTAATAGTATGGCTAATGATCTTGGAAGCCGTAGTGCCCTTTTCTGAAGGACCTGGGGTAGCGATGACATCAGGTCCAACATAACCAACAATTGCTTGAAGGAGTTGTCTATATTGCCACCCTGTGGATATGAACAAACAAGCTGGGGCTGCTCTGTGGTAGTCACAGTAAGTAACTTGATGATTCAGCAGAGCCCTTTTCTCTGCTCTAAGGTAAGATTCTCCTTCAAGTAATGCAAGGCTTAGGTTTGGCATGTCCCATGGGGTTTGCTCTGGCTAATAAACCTCTAGGAAATCAATCCTTTCACAAGGTAAGTTTTGTAAATTGCTAAGTATAAACACAGGAGAAAACAGATCTTACATTTAGATGGGATTACTTGTATCAAAATATTTCTAATGACACATTTGTCTTTTTGTCCACTACTCCCATATTTTTAATGTACTATTTTTTCAAAAGTTAAAATAGGCTATACAAAAAAAAAAGAAGCCAACTTATCCATAAGTAACTCCAAATTTTACAAAAACTTGATCAAAATGGAAATATCCCTTTTCTAAGAGTCATAATTTTACTGGAGTAAACATGCATACACATTTGTAGAAGAATATGAGCATACTCCTTTTCTTAGATTAAAATGTCTTTCATCTCTCAGGATGATGAAGATGTTAGGAAAGAGTATGAGAGGAGACAATAGTAAAGAAATGGCAGTAGAAGGATATCAGGGATGTAAATAAAGATAAGAGCAAGGACAGAGCAGCTCAATTCCCTTTGCAAGGCCAAGTCCAGGCATGGTATGATACCCATCTGGGCTGAGGTGTTCCTGGCTACAAGCAGCCCTCCATGGGTATGTGGCAGCCTCAGACTGTCCCTGGCTGGGAGATAAGCTGTCCTCCCCTGAAGTGCGGGTAGGGCCTGACACCCTCTCCCAAAACAATCACCTAGCAGCTGCTTCTGTTTCCAGCCTTGCTGGTGTCTCTGCATGCTGGCATGGATGCTCCTGGGCCAGCACAGCTCACTCATCCTGAAGGAAGCCATCCCCATATGGAGAAAGACAGGTTCTTCTCTCCCACAAGTGAGTTCAGTTGACTGTAGCATCTGTCTTCTTCTGCCCTCCACCATAGGCTGAAGGGGAGTGCACTGGGAGAACCTCTTCTGGTTGGATCCTGTGAAGGGGAAGACAAAGAACAATAATTGAGACAGGGCAGGGGCCTGCTCTTTGAGAAACCCAATTCCTTTCATTTAAAACCATGGCGAATGGCAGAGAGCAGCAGTAATATATGTGGTGTGCATCCAACATAGCTCCAGGAATGAAATTCAGTTTGGTCCTTTCCTTGTGATCCCTTCATCCGTGGTATGACATAAGACAAGTCTGTAACTCTCCAAATATTTTCAGAGTGACATTTACAGAGTGTTGCAGCTAAAGGCAATTAGTCCTAAACACCAAATTTGTTCTCTAATCTTGCCTTGCAATATACCATCCTATTAGGATTAACTACATTATTTTCTGACCCTTGTTAGTGCTGTAGCAAATACTTGCGTGAAGTCTCTTGCTCTAGTGATTCTATAGAAAGATCTCACCAACATTAATCTTTTTTTTTTTTTTTTTTTCAGGTAGCTTCTACTTTGTAGTTAAAGCAATGTATACAGCAATTGCAATTACTCTTGGTTGTGTGATAAGCCTAAAACAGAGAAAGATGGAAATGTAAAGATAGTGTTAACTATACAGTCAAATGCCTAAAGCATATCATTGTCATTTGGAAGTGTGATGGGGTAAAGATGTAATAAAAGTGAAGAAGAAAATTTAGAGGGTAAACAAAATGAGCCTGTTCCTGGCAAAATCTGTTTGGACCAACTTTTAAAGTACATGGAAAAGACACAAAATGTTTTATAAGCTGCCAATGGGTAAAAATATTGATCAGCTATGCGAAGTGGGAGCACTGAACCCCAGGTTCAGGAGAAGACTCAAAATCCCCAGCCTAGGGCACACCAGTGATCATATTAGTACAGGAGATACACAGGCAAAATATTTTAGAGTTGCTTAGTTTTAAGGCTAATAATCAACGGCACGTGGTTATGGAGTTTACCTTGCCAAGAAATGTTCTGCAGATCTTTAACCTGACCTAAGTTTTATGCTCTGTTGTTCTCAAACTGTGCCTGATAAGTAACCAAAAGATATAGCTTCTCAGCTGGAATGATTTGATTTCCCATGTGTGTGTTTCAAGGATGCTGCCGTCAGCCCACAACAGTTCAAGCAGGGATACCATGAAGGCAATAAACTTTGGAGGCTATATCTCTTTCCATGTGATTGTAAACTTCTTCAGGTGGGAAAGAATTCCTTTTGTGACAGCAAGTGTCACTGCAGAGAAGAAACAGAACAGCACTGATCTCTCTTTGAAACTCTGTCTCAGACTCTTGGGAATGCAACAGAAGTATGGTGTCATATACAATGACTTCCACAAGCATGCCATTCTGGAGTGGTTTTATGGTGTCAGGGAGTTTCCTTCAGTATTCTGACATGCCTAGAAATTGCCAGTACATGTTTACTGAGTAAACATGGAAGAAGCAGTGTCCTTAGCCTCAGAGGAATTAAAGCTAACAAGCCATGAACATCCTACCTGTTGTAGTTCATCCAGAACTGAGCTGACCCTGATGCCTATGTGGCACTTTTCTCCTTTTAATCTTCCAGAAATGGATGTGATCTTTATTTTTGATATACTGGGCATTCGTGTTCTACTTCAGCTTTGCTTATAAATATTTCTCTGAAGTAATATGAGCTCCATCAACATCATCCTTCTTCTTTGCTTTGTTCTTGTTGACATCAGGCAGAGAAATATGCTGTCCTTAATATTGCACTGCATACTTTCAGAAGATCCCCAAAATACTGCTTTCATCTTTGAAGAATACATTTCATCGTCAGACTCACTTTGGAGAGAACTACAGGTAAGGTGCATAGGTGCATGTAGAAATGATTATGTGGACAACATCAGCTTTCCTGATCTCATGATGGCCAGCGTCACCCCAGATTTCTTATCCAGTAAAGTGCTATTGCTTGGATGTCTCTGCCCACATGCATCTTTTCTCCAGCAGGGAGCAGAACATGTTGGCAGCTGTATGTTGTTGCTTGCGATATTCATTGAGCAATTAACAGTGTTCTTTAATCAAGGTTCTTGCTGATTTTTTTTCCAGTGTTGTAGTATACAATGAGATGTTAATAGGTTGCTGAACTACATCCAGTGCATGCCACCTTTGCACAGATGTCTACCGCAATAGCTGCTTTGGGGGAGGCAAGTTCATTCTGTCTTGGTCACCAAACCCCACATTTTTTCTCATCGTTCTTTATCCAGTCATGTTTGGACCAGAGACCTCTGGAGCATCAGAAATGTGCTCCAGAGAAGGTCATGGCAACAGAAGCTGCCTCCGTGGCTGCTGACTAGAAAAGCTGTTAGCCACAAGGGGGAGGTAGCATTTAATAGTATGTTATATCAACCACTTTAGGTGAGGACTCAATTCTCATTGTGTAAATAGAGTTTAGAAGTAAAGTGTCTCAGAAATACAAACCCACAGGAGCAGTTATAAAGAGAAGGTGAAGAGGCATTTTTCCAGCAGCTGGATGGCTCATCCTAGATTAAGTTTAGAGCACAGGGCTGTCAGGGGTGCACAACATCTCACAATCCCTCTGCATGATTCAAACTCTTCTAGAGAGTCTTGTTTCCAGAGACACCTTTTACTTTCCTTTATTTGTTTGTTGCCATTAGTATTATACACAGTAGCAAGCACTTTCAGGGCTATTTTACCTATTTATTTTAGAATAAAATATTTTAGCTATTTATTTTAGAATCATAGAATGGTTGGGGTTAGAAGTGACCTTTACAGGTCATTTAGTCCACCCTCCCTGCAGTGAGCAGGGACATTTTCAACTAGATCAAATTGCTCAGAGCCGTGTCCAACCTCACCTTAAATGTTTACAGGGATGGAACACCTACTGCCTCTCTGGGTAACCTGTTCAGTTTCTCACCACCCTCACTGTAAAAAAATTCTTCCTTCTATCTAGTCTAAAGCTACCCTCATTTAGTTCAAAACAGTTACTCCTTGTCCTGTTGCAATAGGCCTTACAAAAAAAAAAGACTGTCCCTGTCTTTCTTATAGATTCCCTTTACGTACTGAAAGGCCACAATAAGGTCTCCCCTCTTCTCCAGGTTAAAAAACACCAGAAACGTTTCATATTTTCATGTTCTCCAACTGCTATCCATAATGAAGTCTTTTCGTACAACTCCTTCCACAGTAATTTCTCAGACAGTGTTATGTTGTGAGTAGGATTATGTGTTATGACTGTGCTTGTCCATTTGGAATAAAGCTTGCCACACAGGTCACTTGCTGGCGACCACCCTCAGTGTTGTTGTACAGTAGGCTATGACACATATAAGCTGGGAGTTCTGACCGTTCTTTAACAGCCCTTCTGATGTTAAGGTCCAGGTTGCCCCTTTTGCATCTGCATGGTTCACCATTAGTCAAAATTGCGCTAATACCAGTCCTTTGGGGGTCTGTCTGTACAAGGTCTTTTAAATTTACTTGTCTAGGTCAGGTGCTGAGGTTTTACATATTTCTTTTATTTCCTTTGAAATATGTTTAGGTGTTACCAGTTCAAAAGGCCAGTTTGTCCACTCTGGGACTTTGAAACTTCTCTGTGCTGAGAAATGGTTCCTCATTCTCCCATTTGGACATTACTGACTGAATATACTGCTGCACACATTCACAGACTGAATATTTATTATTTTATCAGGATGTTTTGCATAGGGTAATGTTCAGAAGGGGAATCGGATCTCTTGACCAAGATGACTGCCTGGATGCTGATGTTGCAAACATCCCTCAATGATGTCGTCAGCTAGGTGGACTGAGACTCCCCAAACAGTTGTTCTAGTGAATTCTAAGTGATCACTACAGTGTAAGCATGATCAGTTCTTGCTGATTATCTTAAACTATGTAAGAAAAGCATCTTCACTATGAACAAAAGACAGTCCCATGTGCCCATCCTTGCACAGGCAGGAGTGATTTCCACTGACTGTACAAGATTATGCATGGTTTGCTCAAGTCCTTAACTAACAACAGGGACTGCTTGGGGAAACCCCTGGCTGTGCACTGGATCCTTCACCACATGATGTTTAGCAATGTTTCAAAATATACAGTTAGCATCTGTCAGCTTATGGAGCAGGAGTTCCCTGGGCAAACCTCTGGCATGTCCCCAGAGGCTGGGAGAGCTGCTGCAGCAATCGGTTGTTTTGTTGTGTAGTGGCTGGCAGATCAGTTCATCTTCTCATTGCAAAGCTACTCTAAATTTCAGTGAGTTCCTTTGCAGATCCATCTGTTGTCTCAGCTAAGTAGCTAAGTGCCTTACCATGCACACTGATGAAGACTTCATATCCACCACAACTGTAACTACAGAGCAAATCTGAATTACATCCTTTTATCAGAGCAAAAACTTCAATTCATTTGGTTTTGCCACAGTACCTGGAACACTGACTGCTGTTTCTGCCTTGCATCCTCCACAGAGGAACACTAGCTCTCTTCTCATACTCACAGAGGAACGCTCAAAAGAGTGATTTAAAGAGCAAGAGGCAATGGGTGGCTTGCCAAGACCCTTTACGGGGGCTTGAATAGAGCTGCCACTTCAAGAGTGCAACATCCATTTGAGCAAGACATGCTGTCATGTCAGCAGTCTCCTGGCAGGTCCTACTTAAGCAAAAGGAGTGAGAGAAGGCCAGACCCCCTGGGTGGCTCCTCTTTGCCTGCCCCCCTTCAGGAGCATTTAAGGAAGATTACCTCCTTCTAGCGCTCAGTCCAAGTTCTGTCAGGTCCAGACTTTCTGTTTCTCTTTGTGCTGCTCACTTCCAGGGCAGCAGCTGCATCACACAACAGAGAGACCAAAGTTTTTGCTTTTATTCAAAGCACAAGAAGTCTCAGGGTGTTTCCTTACCGGTGTCTAAACATAGGAAGTCCTACAAACACAGCTACTGTGGGGTATAGACTGGGGACAATTTAGCTGTGATGATGAGGGATAGGCAAATGCAAAGGATTGTGTAAAACACAGAGATTAAATATATTTTATAAACAGACATAACAAGGACTTCCAGGATGTCTGAACACTGTCCAAGGGCAGCTGGATTGTAGTTCTTCACAGGGAGCAGGAAGATGAGAACACCAAACAGGGAAATGAAAAGGAGCTGACGTGCAGAATGAGATATCCGAGGGATTCTGGAGGAAGGCAGAATACTCTACATAACAGCAAGACAGAAGGAATTATCCCAGTCTTTCTGGGGATGGTCACCTTTAAACACTCATCCTTAGTTAAAGGTGGTGCTCTTACCTGTTTAATGATACTGTTCTTTCCTAAGAAAGAAGAACTTTCCAACACATTCTCTTCTCAACACCAAGACCAAAACTTTTTACATGCCAATTTAAAAATTGTCCACTTTGTAAAAACCTTAAAATTTTGCAGTTTGCTTGGAAAGTTGAAATAAAATAGCAAATTTCATTCCTCCCACCCAGCTTGCCCAAGTTACAAAACAGTGCAAAAATATGCAAGGGTTTTTATTAATTGTTATTGTTTGACAACTAAGTAACCATTTTCATAACAAAGCAAAGTTCATTAAATTGTTGAAACCAAATTATTATTGCGTTCTATGTATATATGGGCATTTCCAAACAAATCACCAATCCAGAACAATACCTGTTGGGCGAGATAAAGCTCACAACGGAACTTTCAACATAACCTACAAAGGGGGAATGTTTCAACAATATGTAACGTACCAACAAGAAAGAGTTTGGGGAGAAACTAACAGGACCAGTGCTTGTAAACCAGTTACACGCTTTTAAAAATCCTCCTCAAAGAACTCTTCAGTCTTAATACACTGATCTGCTAAGTGTCCATGAACAACAGTTTAACAATTAGTTGTACAAATAATTGACATTTATAAAAAAGTGAAAGTGATTATCAAACATTTATTACAGTGCATCCAACTCTGTACAATCAAGCATATGATGCTTCAACTTAGGTATTTCTACCAAAAAAAGTATTTTACCCTCTTTTTTTATGCTTTTCCTTAATCATTTTGCATAATGTCAGCAAGTATGAAAAAAAAATTAAATGTTTGATCTTTTAATACTAAGAACTAATGAATATGTACAAATTGAAGGCATGAATCCCAAACACATTGGCATTGATTCACTGGCTGCTGTTTGTCAGCTGAGTTGCTTAACTGCCTGTAAGTAGGTATGAAATGTGCCACAGCTGTTTGGTCAGACACTTCCCACATCCTGGAGGAATTACATACAGGGTAAATTATTAAAAATAATTTTTATATTTATTTTATATACATATTTTTTTAATATATTCAAACTGGGCAATGGGGACATGTGCATATGGCCAGCTGCACCAGCTTGGCTCAGGCTGTTGCACAAGGGCAGTAACTCAATTGCCTTCTCATTGCCCAACCTGCATTCACTTGACATCCAGATAATTTTGGGCTTTCTGGTATTTGTGATGGTATCTCTTTCTTTTTTTTTTTCTCCCCCCTAGGTCTGTCTATCTACTACAATTTCATTAAAAAGAAAAAAAAGAGAAAGGATACAGATATAAAATCAGTACATAAAAGACTATTAAATCAACACAACAATATAATTAGCATCACCAATGTGAGCAAAATCTCAACTAAAAAACTGAGTAGTTGGGAAATATATATTCTGTTTAGAAATTCTGTTTCACATTAGATATTTTTTCCAAGTAACTGGATTAGGTTGCACACACTGCTTCAAAAGATTGATCTGCTGTCTTCTCTGCCCACACTAAAATGAAACTAGGAGGAAATACTGGGATAAAACCCCACATCTGCTGGAGCTCTCTCTTAAACTTGGAAGGGAATTCACTTAGCTGGATTGCTTCCCTGTTGTACAGTAGCTGACGGCCTAGAGCACTGTGTTTGTCAGGTCTATCTCTCAGTAAATGAAGAATTGCTAATTAAAGATCTGACAACCTACCAACAATAATGAAGTAACAGAGAGCACCAGATATTACAAACAAAAGGGTAAATGCTGGCCGTTAGAGGCCTAAGGCTGGATTAGAAAGGAGGAAGAAAGAGTTATTCTCCAAACTGCATGGCACTTTTGAAAAAGAAAATGGTTCTTATTGCTACAAGGACCCAAGGAATACTCCAAGTCTTAATAGATTTCAAGCATGGAACTGGGTTGGTGGTGTTTTTTTTTTGTTGTTGTTGTTGTTTTTGGTTGGTTTTTTTTGTTTTGTTTTGTTTTTGGGGTTTTTTTTGTGTGTTTTGTTTTGCCTTTTTTTTTTTTTAATCTAGATCTGTTTATTTTACTGTGCTAACTAAATTGAAAAGCCCCCTTTCTTAGAAGTTTGCAAAGCTTGTATGTCTGTAGGCTCTCATGGTCATATGTGTGTGGAGTGGTGAACCATAAGCTCAAAATTTAAGAGTCATGGAAAAGTGTACTTAATTTCTGGGAGAAATGAGACAATCAGAGAGGGAGGCAGTGGCTACCAGTGCAGGTTGCATCTAGATTCCTATCTGCAAATAACAAATGGGACCTGTTCAAGGAACAGAGCCAGGTGCAATGACTGCAGCCCATGGAGGTTCCTGCAAGCTAACCAGGTAGCAGTCAGTGCACCGGGACGCAGAGGCAGCAGCACGGTGACATCAACAATGGAGGCACACTGCTGGGTCACAACTAAAGCCCTGACAGAGAAAAAACCATAAGTATTCTTAACCTACTCCAGTGTGATAAGAATGTAACTTCGAGTTTATACACTCTAGTATTCAAGCTTGGATCCCTAGCTCCAGTGAGACTTTCTTTAAACTGTTTCTTTATGTTGTGATTTTAATCAGCATCTTTTGGATGCTTCACTCATAAAATACTATTTGTATATTAAGCTGGAAGACAGTGCAAGACGGATTAATTTGAAACATGATCATACCATTCTCCCCCTCAGAATGCTAATACTTATATTTATAAACACACACATTCACACATATAGTTATTTACGTAAGTGTACATATATACACATAGGATTTATGTGTAGCATAAGCAGTTTGCTCAAACATGGTCTCTTTCAAACATCTGCCTCAAAATCAGTCTTGATTAAACAAACAAACTCAAAAGAAAAAGAAAAATGATACCTGTGAGACATGATGTAAAACATCAGGGATAAGGAGCACAATGTGCTACCTCACTTGGGGGAGACAAATCACAATTGTCTATTGATGGAGTATGACCATCAACCGGGTAAATCACTCTAAACTGAGTTCTGTTTTGCTGCTTCTGATACCTATGGAAGCTGGCTTATCTCTATACTATACTGCAGTCTGCAATACCAACACACTCACAGAGTTGAAGAGCATGCATAGCTCCCTGGAGCATCTGTTTGTTAGTGAAAGGAAAGGCACCAACACCGCACATGTCACATGCAAATACAAGTGCAATAATGAGGAGAAACAGAAACACAGTAGGAGAATTTAACAGCTTCAGACTACAACTGTGATTGTCCCTACTATGCACAGGGGATCACGTGAAATCCCAGTACTTCCCTGACTTATCGTTTTCCCAACATGGCCTTTTCTGCCCTCTTGAACTTTTGCAGTTCAATAGCTAGTTCCCAATATCTCAAATACAGCCACATAAGTTTTCCATTTTGACTTTTGTTTTTGTTCAGCAGATTGCCACAGTAGTTATCATGTTTGAAAATATCTTTTAAACCACTTTCCATGTGTAGAGACACAGCAACTGGATCAGTTCCAGCTTTAACTAGCAGATTTTTCTCTATTTCTAGTCTCTGGCTTCTGGGTACAACAAGACTGCAGTAGATGTCCTGTCTTTCTTTAAGTCCCTCTTCAAATTCTTTTAGTAAAATATTGGCTCTCTTTTGCCACTCTTCTTCCTTTGACAGACAACTTTGGTACAAGCTACCTGCTGCTCCCGAGTGCAAAAGGATTTGCTTTTCTTGCTCTAACTTCTCCTGCTCCCGTTCTAGGATCCTTCTTTCTTCTACTAGTTTGCGACTCTGGGACACGAGGGCTTCACGGTAACTCAGGGTTCTGTTGCGTTCCTTTTCAAGCTCCAACTCCAAGTGAGCAACTGTGCGACGATTTTCTGTGATTATATCCCGGTACTTGGCTTCCAGGTCTTTTTGTAAAGATGAATGTTTTTTATAATATTCTTTTTTTTCTCTTTCTATTTCTTTTTGACATTCTCTGGTCCAGATCCAACCTAGCATATATAAATGAGACTTCAGACATTAGTATAACACATACAACATTGAAAAGTATGATTAACTATGCCTTTAAAGAAGCTATTAAGTGGTAAAAACTTTTCTTTCTTGCCCTCCTCAGTGATACTCACTTATATTCACATGTCCCACCCAATGTATTCCTGTGGGTCTATGTTTCATAGTAAGTAATTTTAAATGATCATGTTTTCTTGAAAGTAAAATCTCCCCTAGTCTTTTATTGCTATCACACACACATTGGGGATTAAAAAGGAAAATGAAGTGCTGGGGAAACAAACTAGAGATTTCCAATGCAGGAACTGCACTGAGAATTTTCAGGTCCAGTAAATAAATACGCAGCTCTTTGGATTGTTACCATTGGCCTCTCTAGAACATATGGTATGTCCACTCTTCTGGGCGCGCTTTATAAGATGGAGCCACTTACAAAATATGGATTCAATACCATGTATGAAAAACGGCTGTTACCTTAATGTTATAAACAGTGCTTACTGTTGATAAGATTATAAATGAGCAGACTGGAGGAAATCCCTAGATGGGGTATTCCTGTATTACCAGTGTACTGTTTCACAGAGACCCCTCTGGCAACGGACAAGACGCTGTGCGCAGCCACACAGTCCAGCTCCAGTGGAGAGGCCCGGGCGCTACTTACGGAAGGCGGCCAAGCCCAGCATGGGGACGAGCAAGGCGTAGTTCCATCTGCTGCCCTCATCCCCGGGCTCTCGTTGATTTGGCAGGATGTTCCAATGGGGAGGGTCATTTAAGTTATTCATGAAGGCACCTTCGGTACACTGGAGAGGAACGCGGCCTTAGCAGCACGCAGCAGAGCAGGGCCGCTCCCACAGCCACCCTCTCGCCGGGACCATAGAGAACTCCGGGACGGGTATTTCTGCCCGAGACCCTCAAAGGGCGGCCCCGTCACTCGGGAACTTTACTCGGACGCGCTCTCGTCTACCAAGAGGCTGCCCGGCCTGCTCCTTAACTGTCAGCCTCGGCGCGGCCGCCCCGGGTCTCGCCGCTGCCGCTGAGACCGCCCGCCCCTTCCCCGGCCGGCGGCACGGTAGCGGGTGTCGCTGCCACCCCGCAGCCGCTGCAGACCCCGGCCCGCAAACAGCCACCCACCGGCCCAGGAGCGCGGAGCCACTGCCCAGGGAGGTCGCTGTCACTTACCTGTCGGCCCCGCCCCCCCCGCGGGCCAGCCCACTAGTTTGGGAGGGGTCGCTACCAAGGGAGACAACAAACGGACTCGCCTGAGCCCTAAGCGCTTCCGGTCTCCTTGTCCCGTCCCATCCCGCTGAAGTGGAGGAACAAGGGGGACGCGTTGGGGGGACGGGACGAGACGATCCCGTATATCAGCACGCACGCGCCCAGCCCGTGATTCCTACCCCACCCCCTCTCCCTCCCAGCACAACTGGCCTCTGCCGCCCGAGCCTGGCGTGGAGCGGCGCTGCTGGCGGCCCTCTTGCGCATGCGCCCCTGTTCACGCCCCCGGGCCCGTGTGAAATGGCGGCGGCTGTAGCGGTGGCGACTTCGCGGGGTTTGGCGAAGCGTTGGCTGCGGCCGGCGGCGCGGCTGGTGAGTGCGTGTGCTCGGTTCTGCCTTACCAGGGGAGGGGAGTGGGTCAGGCCGTGGGGCTGGCGCGGAGAAACCTTATCGGGGCGGAGATGGGTCGGCTGAGCCTGGGGACCCCGCGCGTCTCTTGACCCTGCCCTCAGCCACGGCAGGGGAGCGGCTCCGACCCCGTCCTGGCGAGCCTTTCCCAGCCGCCCGGTGAGCGGCGGTCGGCGGTAGCCCGTCCTCGCTGTCTTCCCCGTGACCTTGGCGGGAGAGCACCCGCCCTGGAGCGGTGAGCCGCGTCTGGGCTGCGGGAGCGGGGCAGCCAGGGCCGTGTGGGGCCGAGTGCTTTCAGTAGGCTCAGTTCCCCCGGTTCTTTTTTTCGGAGCTCAGCCGTCCTTGCTGTTCTGCTTCTGGGGCAGGTTACTGGGAAGTAACTGCTGTGGGTGTGTCCAGGCCGCTCCTCTTGGCTTGGGAAGCGAACGCTGTAGCCTTAGGCCATGAGCAGCCGGCCTGAGGGGCAGAGGGAGGCAGCGGGCGGGATGTGTTGGGGAAAGGCTCTGAAAGAGTCCTGTAGGTGCAGCACCTTCCAGACTCAGCACCTGGGTGGAAAGCTTCATGATGGCTTCAACTGGGCCTGTGTGGGACGCTAGTTTGTATCTGCTTGCTGCTTAAATCTGCCTAGTAGTTGTGCTCAGGATGTGCTTTGTAAACGTTTGATAGTTTTGGTTTAGCTGATCTGAAGGCAGTTCTTAGCGAAGGTTTGTTTTTCTCCATGATAAAGTGGGAGTTTTCAGTTTTTTTCACTGTTGTCCTCATGTGTGTCCATAATAAGCTTGGGTTTACAAAAAAATGAATGTGTGGGGCAAGGACACTCTAAATGCAGCTGTAATTGTTCCTGTCTTATAAAACAAGTGCACAAAAGACAACTTGCAAAGAGGGAGAAAGGCTTAAAGAGTGTCATTATGTTTTAGGTGGTGATGAACTGGCCCTGATTGGACCCTCAGCTTTGTAAGGGCTGTGATGTTCCTGGTAGCATAGCAGTAGAAAATTGGCGTGGTCAGTGTTTACTTCAAATTCAGGGTAACATCTTTTTCCACTTTGAGGAATTTTGTTGAGAGTCATTCGGAAAAAGGCTTAGTGGCAGCAGACATGCTTAGGCACAGCATTAGCAAAGCACTGTGTGTGGATGGGAATAGCATTTCTGAAAACTGTTTTGCAAAAGTTTAAGTGTGAAAAGAAAAGCAATCTGCTAAATAGTTGTGTGGTTTTGGTTTTTTGTAATGTATTTCCAGACTCCTCTGATGCGAAATATATTTTATGTTTCTAGTGACTCTAGAAAATAACAAGGCTTTTCCAAAGGAG
The DNA here is from genome assembly GCA_024611175.1 of Megaceryle torquata. Lineage (NCBI taxonomy): Eukaryota > Metazoa > Chordata > Aves > Coraciiformes > Cerylidae > Megaceryle > Megaceryle torquata. The sequence continues at coordinate 34,953 of JANIJG010022454.1, forward strand.
GTTAGTTGTAAGGCATTGTGGCAGAATTCTGACTGGAGATTGCAGCAGGCTCTTTTGCTCTGAGGGGAGAAAAGAAATGGATCCGTTTCTTTCGGGGCCTTAGGGCATAACCACAGTTCATAGCTTTGTGGGTTTTTTTTCTTCTTGGTAGTTTTCTCTTTCCTTAAGCAATACTTAGGTACAAACTCAGGCCTGTGAAAACAGTTCTGCCACAGAGAGGATGCTCCCATTTTAGCTTGAGCTGTGATTGTTGGGAAAGCTGGTTTTGCAGATAAATCACATCTGATCTTTAGGTTTCACCTGTCTGTCAGTGAACTAGTTGATCTGAATCTATATATGATGTATTAATGAAGATGATTAATACAGAAAATAAGAAGGGCATGGAAGTGCCCCAAAGCATGGTAGATAGCACAGCAGGGTGGAAGGGGGAGAGTAACTGCTTGGAGCAAGATATGCATAGAACTCCTTATGGATAGGTGTTAAGACCGATCTTATTTAAAGATTTGCTTATTTAAAGTGTGTTAGCAAATATGATGACCCATTACATTCACTGTTATGCAAGAAGGTAATTTTAGGAAACTAAAGAGATGGTACAACTTGGTTGAGGGAGGTGTACTGTAGTTTTACTTTAGGGATGGGGAAGAAGTGGACATTTGGAAGTGATAGGGAAGGAAGACCTTCTTATTAATATATTATAGGGTGATTGAATCATGAATGTAACAGTTGCTAAAAAAAGCAAATAGCACTCCAGTACATTTTAGGATATATTTCAAATAGGGAAGTGCTGATGCCACTGCACAGGTCAGAAGTATGGCTTTGTGTTGCTAGTCTCATCAATTGTACATGTGCTGTTAGATGTATTTTTCTGAATGGTGTAAAGAAGGAATACTAAGGTCTGAGTGGATATTTCTACTGTGGGAGACTACAGTTAGGATTGTTTTAACCTGATAAAGTATACAATCTTTAACAGGTAGGTTTGGGTTCTGGGTTTTTTTGTTTTGCCCATGCTAGAGGAGAGGGAATAACATTACAGAAAGGGAAAACTGTCCCCTTGTGCTTCATTTAGGTATTAATAAATGGCTCTAAATTGGTCACTAATTGACAGAGAATGAGAACAAGACCAGTATCTCAGATTTTTTGAAGGAATAATGAGCTGAAACAGCTTTCCCTACCACTTTTTAAATCTTTATTAGTCTTTACCACTTGAAATAATTCAAATTCTGATGATTGCTTGATGTGAAAAGTATTCCATTAATTCCTGTAGTTCTCAAAAGTGTCTTCGTCTTTGCTTACTCACAAAAAAAGTGCAAGAATTATACAGCAATTAATTGCAAACATATTCTTCTGCCAGTGCAGCCTTATCTCTAGGTTTGAGACGTGTCAGTGAAGTAAATAGATAGTCTGTGACACCTTGTTCTTGTAGGCTGTGCTCTCATGCAGTCTTAGTTTTTTTAGGAAGGTGAGAACTTCATTGCATGTAGCTCTAAAATACATTGATATGTATTGTGTGTTGTATGTAATATCAGTGGTAAATAAAAGCTTGTTATAAATGTAAGGTAGCTGAGAATGCTGTAAGTATTCCTTGTGGAAACATTTGTTCTGTAATAGCTGTCTTGACTTCTTTCCGTAGTGGCCAGCAGCCTGCCAGGTGCTTGCACGCAACTTACACTTCACAGTCTATGGAAAGAAAAATGCTTCTACGAAGGTTTCTGATTCGGTATGTTTGTACTTC